>JASDQU010212627.1:0-18570 GCA_032191745.1 Picea mariana
CCGAAGAAAAATAACAAAAACAAGACCTAGCCAAGAGGATAGGGGGTCTCATCATGAGCCAACATATTATGTTCATGGGTACCTAATAGTATGACATTGCCACTATCTCGTTACCATGCCAGGGTAGTGACCTTTGGTTGCATGGCCAAGGAAAAGGGGGTCTCATCACGAGCCAACCTTATCATCTCTGTGAAAGTGCTTGTGGGTAACACTGTCAGCTCTGGTCACCACGCCAAGGCAGTGTCCTCTAGTTAGTCCTTGAAATAAAAAAAGAAGAAAGCAATAAAGAAAAGAAAAGAATAAAGGCAATAAAGGGCTTGGAAATAATTGCATCCATGACAGGTATAGCTCGCCTTCTACAAAGGCACCCACAGGTGATATCATGCATCCCCGTCTCTCACTCTACCCGTATGTCTGGACATCCTTTGACCACATCACCTCGTTTTACATGGCTTGGATGATACCCCTTGGAGACTTTCCTTTCCTTATGGATACTAGCCCAATAGGGTATTTTGTCTTTTTCTTCGGCTTTGTATTGTAGGTCTTTGTAATATCTTTGAGCTATTGAATGATATATCAGGGTTTTTATGCATATGTTTGATAACCTTAATGATGAAACGTGATTAACATTGCTATGATCCCTGTGACTAATGAGCCCATGGAGGGCGAAGTTTTTGATGTGCAGGACAATGCCCGACGGACAAGTACCAGTTGGACCGGTACACATGGGGAGATTATTAGTTCAGACCTCCATGGGGCTAAAGAGCCCATCAGATGGTTGCTGGGACCCCATCAGGGGCAAAGATAGGACAGTGCTTGATTGAGCTTTTGCACCTGAGAAGAAGAAGGACGTTCTATCCGAGACACTTTCGCTGAGCTCAGCCCAGGGGGGTTGACCCACTTCAGGTGGAACGTCTCCCTTTGATGGCCCAGAACATCACCTAGGAGCCATTGATGTCATCTTGATAGTGTGGCAGCCTGACAGGGCAGCTGGCACATGTGGCAGGGTTTGGAGGCCCAAAGAGGGCCAACGTTTTGTCATTTGTGTTGGATTTTGCCCTAAAAAGGGCTAACGTCTCCCTCAGTAGGGCTTGACGTCTTGCTTATGCTCATTTAGGGCTTTGATTTAACAATTTAATGTAAAAACAGTATGATTTTGGTTTGTAGCCTTGTCGGCTATTTTTAATGACCTAATTTTAATTACAGGTCATGATACACTATATATTGAGGAGTTTTTCCCTCATTTTGATAATAACACACAACTCACTCTCTTGTGAGGTCTGATTTTTGCGCCCCTGTTGGGTATTTGGTCTTTTAAAGTGAGGCGCACTTGTTGATGGAAGGATTTTCTTGGCATATTTGGCATTTCTCTTAAAGGTTTACAACTAGGGTTTGCATTGCTATTTCTTCATGATATGTAAGTGTATTTTCTGCAAAACTTTTTAATTGAATGGTTGTAGGCTTGTATTCTTGCATTTATTATAAATTTGTTGATTTAAAACCCTAGGTGACAAGCACACAAGTAGGTCCTTGTTTCATGTCCCCTTAAAGAGAAATATTCATCCATTGAAGAAGGAAGAAAGAGCCTAGCCTTTGCTACACTCTTTTCACTTTTTCCCTTGTGCTAGCTGTGATTTTTAAAGGTTAAGAAGGAGGGGACGTCCCAAGCCTAGGTTATCTACACCTAGGGTCATCCATCTTCTAGGGTTTGGTGATAGAGCCTTGCCATTGCAACACTCTCCCTCACCTCATTCTCTTGTTTTAACTTATCTTTTATCCTAGCCGTTTTGCCAAGTTTGACCTAAGGAAGGAGGAAAGAGCACGAGGCCTAGCTTAAGCAACACCAGAGTGAGCCTCTTTCCCCTAGGGTTTTGATTCTAGGGCACTGCCATTGCAGCACCTTAGAACTCTTCCCTCTTGTCCTTAGCCTTTTATCCCTTCAACCTTGCGTCCTCTCCTTAATGGACTCCATCTACCCCTAGGCACTGATCTTAAATCCACAACATTGAAGTGATAGTGCTCAAACAACCTCTTAAAACTTTTAAATTTGAAACCCTAACTAGGTTGACGTCATACTTGGTTATTCCATCTTGACGCAGCACCTTTTGATGATAAGAAATTAGATGATGGTTGAAAGTATTTATTGAGTAAAAGATTGGTTAGATACATTGTTGGCTACATCATCTCAATAGTTATTGATGAATTGATACTTTTCCACTGCTATATTGATAAACGTTGACCTCGTTGATATTTGTTGTTTTAATTGCTTACATATCTCTGTCAGATAGTTATATGAAGTACTAACCCACTGAATATAGCTTGCATATATATTGTTTTGCTATTGTCTTGTTCCGGGCAGGTGTTCTCATTTGGGCATACACTTCTTTATTGGTTGATTAGCCGGGCTATCTGACCTTGGTGGTAACCTGTGAGGAGGAACTTCTTCTTTGACCTTTATACTTTGGCCTATTCAAAACCCCAGGTTACCGGGGATGTCTCCCCTGGGCTAACCTCCCTAAATAGAAAGAACCTCCCCATTGTGGTGACATTGGGTGGGGTAGGTTTCTGTTACGCCAGTTTGGCCTCTATCCTTTAGCCTTTTGACCTAGCTACAAACTGTGCGATAACAAGCCCTCCAGGGCCATGCTCAGGTCAATCCTGCTCTCGGTACTCCATGTCTAGGATCTGTGGGCCTCGAGACATGATCTCCTGGTTATCCCTAAAAATCAGGGATAACACTGCTCATCTCCAATAAGAAAGAGATCATCAACATATAAAACCAGTAATATCATTAATTATTACAATAAACCTTAATTATGTTTCACATATGGTGGGGCCAACTTGAACCATTTACATCACAATTAGAGTTACAAGTAAATCTTACACTTAGACAATATAGCAAGGGATCCACATGTCCACTAGTGCTCAGCCACTACGGACACGTCCACATGTGCTTAGCCACAGGGACATCATACTCAACAGATCTCTATCTCAACTGAGTCCATAGGAGAATCATTTGGAGTACCATCTCAAGCCTGACTCAACTGGGTCCACAGGAGTACAAAGGCAGGAGACCACATCGACTCCACTCTCACAGAGGAGAACAATACGCCCATCACATGGGCTCTCACAGGTCGACTCAACTCAGTCCAGAGGAGAACATATCCTGGAGAATGTCACACGACGCTGCAATCATCAACAAATATTACATTAAAAGTTTATGAAATTGTTCCTCCATTCAAAATAGCCTCAGATGATGCAAGAGAATTGTTAAAATTAATGCAGTTGCAAGAGCCATTCTCCAGGAGGATGGCAAAGACCCTAGTTGTGATCTAGGGCCCCCAGTACACTCTTGGGGTTCTTGGTCTGGGACCAAGCAGTTAGAGCCATGGAAAAAGACCCTAGTTGGGCCCCTAGTGTATTTCTGGGGTTCTTGGTCAGGGACCAAGCAGATTGATGGTATAAGTCCTTAGATCCGAGACGTGTTCCAGGGAATCCTTTCTCAGCGCTTGGATTGATCCTTGGTTGTGTACCTTGGTGGTTAAAACCCTAGTTGTGATCTAGGGCCCCTAGATGTGTTATGGGGTATCTTGGTCTGGGACCAGGCAATTTCTTGGTTAAGTATCAAGTCGAGATGATGTGTGACCTTCTCTCCCAGGATGGTCCATGTGACCTAGGAGCAGTTAAGAAGAAGGGCATGATTACATCATTGATCCTCCTCGTATGCTGGGATGATAAAAGCTTATAAGTTATATCATGAGACTCATGTGGAGAAATMTGCCATTTAAGAAGAACTTAACCTTTGACTTTGTCTTATTGTTTATTAATGAAACCCCCTTGCTTGAGTTATGTCCCCCCTATTTGTTGATGACGTGTTGGTTCATTTCTTTACTCCTYCTTAAAGAAAAGCTGGTCACTTGTATCTTGAAACCCCTCTCATTGACTTGTCTTATTTCCTTGTTGACTTTTTGATTTGTCATTTAATAATTTAAATGTTAAAATATTATTTRTTTAATTGTTAGGTATTAAACCTAACCCTAAAGTTATGGCATGTAATYTAAACTTGCTAGCCCTAACCTACCTACCTAAAACTATAAAAAAGAGTGACMTATTCCTCACTTGATACTCTCACACTCTCTTAGCTGAGTTTTAGACTGAGGTATTTCTGCGGCTCTTCTTGATCAGGTTACTAAGTGGCTGTGTCTCTTCTGGACAGGTCTCTCAGCTCCTCCTTTGTGTGTTTCTGGTCTGCTCCAGCCACTGTGGGTTTATAACTTTATCCCTTTCCGCTATGTTCTGTTTAGCCTGCCACTGACCTGAAAAGGTCTTTTCCAGCCAGCCATAAAGGCTTTCCTTGTTGTTGTTGCTGTTCTGCTACCTTCTTTTGTGCTGCCTTGCTACCTAAATTGTTGCTTCCTTCATATTTGTTGGTGCCACCCTTTGTATGCTGCTTTACCTTGTCTGCAAGCAGTCCTAGTACCTTGAACAGGGTTGTTAGGGTTGCCCTGGAACTGCTGGTATTTTTGCCTTTGCTGTAGCAGACTTTTGTGTTTCCTGGGCTGAAAATATTAAGGCTGTTTGTGGCTTCTTTTCCAGCCACTAGGCTGGACAGTGGTGTTCTGCTTTCAGCCCTATTACTCGACAGTGGCATGGATTTTTGATTCTCAGACAGCTGAGTTGTTTTCGGGTCTACCACCCTAAAAGTTCTTCTTGGCATTTGTCTTGATGATCATGATGAGATCTACCCCAAGGGTTTGATCCATGATCCATTAAGTTTTTCTGAGCATACATTCAGGGAAGTAACAGCTGCATATCAGCTATTTTGTTCTTTGTTTGGCTAAGGTAATACTCAGATCTATGTTATGATTTATGTTATTAGATTATGCATCAGAAATTTTTTTGTGTTGCTGATCCAGAATTACAGTGGCAAATGATTGGAAATTTATAAAATTATTTCTGTTTCTAGCTAGTCTACTTTTTGCCCTTAAATTCTAACAAGAATATAATAACTGAACATGTGCTGACAACAATGCAAATAAAATGCAAACATTATTAAAACCTCCCCATAAAGGAAGAGAAGCTGAAAATCAAGAGCAGATTCCTTGCAAACATTAGGACAGTTTTTAATTGATTCATGATATCCAACACCCATTGATGAAAATATTGGTGTCATTTCTTAGTAATCCGATTTCAGTCTGTATAATCTTAGATTTAAACAGGCTAGTTGTTATCAGCCGAGAAATAAAATGGCTAACTCAGGGTTTTCCAAACTAGGCCAGTTTGTAAGACTTCAGTGGTTGATAATACCATCCCATTCTGTACTGTATTCTTGTGTCAATGATACAAATTTTTTTCTTAGCAAATTAGAAAAAAAAATCAATACATCTACAATGCAACAAGCATACCTTATCTTGCAGAGCATCATGTAGATTATGCTCCTCAATAAATTCAAATATGCCAGGTTTCCTCAGCTGCTTACATGTTTCAGCTAAATATTAGATCAAGCATTGTAGTTATAGAAGAAATTAAAAAGTTCTAAATAAGCCTACCGCAAACTCATTACAAATATAAATGAAAGAAATTCGCAAGCAACATTTTCAAATGCTCTATCCGTTCTTACTGTGAAATGTATTTTAAAGAAAACAGTATATATAAGTTGAATGATATCCAAAATATAGTGAGACATACATCTGCATATATTGCAAAAGCTTTCTCATACTGTTTATCAATGACATACAAGTCAGCTAGGGCCTGCATACAGAAAATAAACATATGTTAAAATTCAATCCTTTGTTTTCCCAAGTTAAATATTTGTTATAATCATGAAAAACTGAGACATTTGTTCAATAGTTATGTAGATCAACTAATTTATTATGAGGATTATTTGTACATTGATTAAGTGACATTTGTGATATCATTAGTTGTAGGCAGTTGTCTTAGCAGTTGACAAGAGTTCAATAACAATAACTGCTGTGCTGCATGTGTGTATGTGTGAGTGTTAGTGCAAATATTATAATAGTTTGTAGCAAAACTTTAAGTGTCTATGTTCCCCCATTCTTGGGGTTTGTGTGTGTGCCACAAAGTTTGATGAAATTACTAATATTGTAGCTTAGAACAGGACCTCCTCAATATAAGCAATATGATTAAACAGTGACACAAAGAACCCCGAGAATGGGGAAACAGTGGGGGTGGCAGTTTTAAAATAGACTATTAATAACATTAACATTGATACATGCAAATATATAGACAACAGTTAAACCTTATCCAGTTCCTGAAAACTGCCTAGACAAAATCCTGAACTAACAATAACACAAATAGCATAAGAAAGCCTTTGGGATGTGTTCCTTGGCCAAAGTACAAATCAATTCTCATAATAAAATAACCAATCCTCAACTAAGTACTGAAGCTAATGATTTTAGAATGCTACCTCTTTCAAAGTTGGAGTCACGAAACTCATGTTTAGCTGTTGTTCTATAGCAGATATTACAGCGGATGCACTGTATATAGATGATGGCCAACTGTGAATTGTGGACAAAAGTTGCTTGTGAAAAGCTGAAATTGTGACTAGAGCTAGAAGAGCCATCTGAAAGGAAACAAATCAACAGCTAATACCGTTCAATAAGGCACAGCCTAAAGATTAAAAAGAAAGATATCACAATTAATTTCTCTACATACAAGCTTCCACAAAAACCAAAGATCTTAAAACATGTCTCTAAACGAAAGGAAATTTATGGCTTGATATTATCTGGTGCTGTACCTCATATGCAGTATCTCGGAGTTGAGGGTTGTTGGTGGGAATATAAGGAACTAAAATTGATAACTGTCGATGCCGAGCAAACTCAAACACCCATCTGCAACAAATGACACTTCAGTTGTTTTCAGAAACCTTAGCATGATAACATACCAAACATAAATAATAGAATAGAAAGAAAGATACCTTTCCCACGCAGTGGCTGATCCATGCAATAATTTTGGGCATAGAGCTGCTGCTTGTGCATATTTCCCTGTTGAAATTAAGCGATCAAGGTATGATAACCCTACCTGCAAGAATGGAAATGCATAAAATAATAACTAAAGGATAAAGAGAATATAGTCATGAATAAAAAAGTATAAGAAGCAGCAAAAATAGTACATCTATAAATGATTCTATTGTAAACAGGGTGGGTACCACAAGAAACATTTATAGATGTAGAATTTATCAAATTGGATCATTAGCAACCTAAGCTCATGCATAAGCCACAAGAATCTATACTCAAAATCCAGATTTTGAATTATCACAAGTTACGTAGCCCAGAGACAAAGCTAGAAATTCCCATGAATCACCTTATCCCCCAATTCCCAAACCTGTAACCTCATGTGGTCTCTTTGGTCTTCACTTAACCCTAATTTGTCATGTCCCCATTTCTGAGTTCCCTGATTTTGTAGTAGAAGGGACTCCCGTGGCTTGTCAGTGAAGAAAATAGGAGTGAAAAGGGGGTCATTCAATGTCACTTAGTTAGGAGATATTATATTATTAAAGTGACATTAGGGAAAGTAAAGTAACTTTAGATTAATAAGTTTATAGGAGGGCAGAGAAAGACGCTCGCAAAGTAGACAACATTGCGGCAGACAAGCTAGGAGATATTCTGTAGTTGGCACCATCTTGGCATCATTCCAGGTTTCTTGAGTTGTTTTTTGTTTAGTGAATATTGTAGTTGCCTTGCAGCCAGTAGTTGTAGTGTTATTGAAGCTGCCTAGCAGCCATTAGACTTCTATTGTTGTTTGTATTTCCAGTATTCATAATAAAGGATGCCAAATGTTGTCACTCTCATTCATTGTGTACTTGGATTAGTAATGTGTTCACCCAATGTGATGCATGCAAATCGTTTGTGAAAAGTACTCAATCAGTGAATAACACATATAATACAAGTATTTGACAAAAGTACACAACCAGAACCACATAATGGACAACAGACCTTCACTTCCCTAGCATATTCCCATAGGGAGATATTACAGAGGTATCTGAGTTGGTGATCTTGCCAGCCTGTGTGGATAAGAAAAGATGAAGATCAATAAGGAATACATAGCAAAATATTGGAAGGAACTAACATCATTTTTAAAGTACCCAAGATTGTGGTCGTTATATCCAGAGCGCACAGCCTACTGCAACCAGTATATGAAGTTCAGTGAGAAGATCCAAGTTGCTCTGTCATTAGAGGATTATATCAACATCAAAAGCAGGAAGGAGCTTAGAGATCAGACCAAGACCTCTTTGAAAGGCATAGGGCAGAAGTCAAAAGAGCCCGAAGAACAGGTGGAAGAGCATGCATCTAGCCATGAGGAGAATGTGTGCATAGAGGAAGACCAATCAGTAGCCTATGAGACATCATCAGAATTAACCGATGAGACCGGTGACACTAGTGTGTTGGATGGGTATACCTCCGATGAATCAGCAGAAGATGAGGATTCAACACCTAATGATGACCATATGTTCCAATTAGTGGATGTTAGGGATCCAACATCTTTCACTATGCATGATACTTATGATGAAGGTAGTTCAAACATGATGGCACCTACGCATAATGAGGATTTAGCACCATATCTCATTTATGATGTCAATGAGGAAGACATGATTGAACTTTGACAGGGTTTGGAAGAGCAATTATTGGTCAAGGAGGAGCAGATTGTACACGTGTTGACAAGGGCAGATGGTACTCATAAATTTATTGAAGATCTTATTTGGAAAGCCCCGATGGAGGAGGGACAAAAATGAGTTGCAAATGGGATCACTATTGCTCAATTATGCATCATCAAAAAAGCACTAGAGAAGATGAAAGTCGATTACTTGTAGTTGTTCGTGGATAGGGGCCTTGCTCTTAAGTTCGCTGAAGACAAGGAAAGGGAGATTGAGGAGCTTTGTTACCAGCTTAGCGTGACATGCTCTTCATCATTGACAGAAGCAGAGACTCCAACATCTTTAGCAGTAGTGACGCATCAAGGCATGAGTGGCACTCATGATCTAAGGGAGGAGCCTCTTGTGACAATTTCGCACAAAGAGCGTTCAAGGTTGCAGGTGTATGAGGAGAGTTTGGACACAGAGGGTTTTGACTGTGCGCCTATCTTGCATTACAGGGATCGTGAGCCATTTCTTTTAGCTCAAGGCTTAGTTGCAAAGAGAATAGTTAAGCAAATTCCTTGTAGACCAACCAACAAGTATATGCACCAGTTGATTGGGGGATTGAGTATAGGACAGATGTGGATACATCACTCTAGGATCAAGGTTCAATTGATGTCAATAGAGTGATTGATACAGTGGCACATATATAATACAAGATGGTACATGATGATACAGTGGTGTGCAGTGGGATATAGCAGCATACAACAGTGTACAATGGTATGCAGTGGGTTTTTGGGATATTTGCCCCGGGGTGAACTCCAGACAGAGACTTCAGACAATCATTGAGTTTGGTTCACCCAGGATCGATCAGTAGATGGACGAGCTTCATGGAGAGGTATATCTTTCGGAGATTGATCTTCGAGTGGGATATCACCAAAGCAAGATATCTATAGGATCTCTCAAATGTTACCTTGAGTCCTTGGTCATACCATTGGGGTTGACCAACACACCTGACACTTTCCAGTCTTACAGGCAGTGGCAATGGCATCTAGTGTCATTTTCTGATGCCACCAGTATATTCAGCAAGACGTGGAAAACTCACCTGAGTCAGTTGGGTGAGACAGGCGGGATTATAGCGATGTCAGAGTTCTTTTGTTTGGACTATGTGGTCGTCGTTAATTTATGAGCTTGATTTAAAACTGAAAGTACTTCTTTAAATTCTGACTGTACTTTGAACTTAGTTTAACATCATTCATAAACCAGAACAGCAATAATCATAAGAATTTACTAGCATGCAAGATCACACCACATGTACCCTGGGGAAACCCTATACAGGGAGAAAAACCCCAGCAAACAATCTCCTTTTATTGCATTAATCACTTATCCAGGGAGAACCCTATTCAGGGAGAAAGTATGATCACTTACAAAATATCCACCATGAATACTCTGCTCTTAAAGAGCTTGCCAATGACTCTAACCTGACTGTAGATTACTGAGAAACCTCGTTGTTATAAACTCTGTTATAGGCCAGCCTTGAAGGTGTACCTCACTACTTTCTTGGACTGATATGCTGCCCTTTATTTGACTGTTATAGCTGCCTATTATTGGACTAATATGGCTGCCTTTATTGACTGTTATAGCAGCCTGTTATTGGACTGATATGGCTGCCTTTATTGACTGTTATAGCAGCCTGTTATTGGACTTATATGGCTGCCTTTAAGCTGGACTGATACGCACCTGTTACCACTCTGTTATGGACTGATATATCACTCTTCTTCCTCACAAATTTGCTGCATAACAATTGTGTAGAAGAGATGGTCGACCTCTTGCTTAAATAGGAGTGGAGAGGTAGAGAGGAGATGGATCGAAATAGCCTAGGTGAATGCATGTTGAATTTAACTCAGCAATCACAATTAGAACTAACCATTAACTCAACAGTCAAAAATAGAACTGAACTTACCACTTCAGTTAGGAACTCGCCCTTGACATTAGATGCATATGAACTCCTTAGCATGCACATGACATGCATGCATGCAACATGCAACATACATGCATGAAACATGCGACATGCAACATGCAACAAACTTGACAACTTTAACTTTGACCTAGACATGCAACTTTGACTTTTTACAACTTGACTCTTTATAAAGCAATTCGAATTTCTTCATGGTGGAAGGTGTTACACGTGCCAACGCACTAGATCAATACATTACATCATTTGCAATATCAGGAAGATCATTTGTTTCTAGCTCATAGGAATTTTACGTTCAACCTAACTTTTGTTAGATGCCTTGACTTTTGCTCATGGCTCACCAGACTTGACTAGGCTCACAGACGTTGTATGTTCCCCCTGACTTTTGCACTAGTCTGTCTATGCTCACAGAGGTTGTACGTTCCCCTTGACTTTTGCATTAGACTTTCTATGCTCACAAAGGTTGTGCGTTCCCCCTGACTTCTGCATTAGACTTACATAGCATCTCGTTCATCCTGACGTTTGGTTTGACTCACAGAGGTTGTACATTCCCCCTGGCTTTTTTCAATACCTCACAAGACTGGTTGATTCTCCAAATCTCCCTGGCTAGCCTCAGGGTAGCCCATATGGCCTCTCATTGGAGAATGATTGTTGATGCTACCAAATTTAACACTCCCTCTCAGCAAAGGAGTCATTCTCAGCCACACTAAGCTTGCCTCTCAGCTGCACAAATTGTCTCAATGGTAAAGGCTTGGTCAGGATATCAACTACCTGCTCACTCATGGCTATGTACTGTAACTTTACAATTTTTCTCTGGACCAAGTCTCGGATATAGTGGTACTTCATGTCAATATGTTTTGACCTGTCGTGAAATACCGAGTTCTCTGTCAGTTTTATGCAACTTTGATTATCACAATGAACCACCGTCGTCTCAAGCTTGTCACCAAACAACCCAGAAACCAATTTTCAGAGCCATACTGCTTCCTTGCTAGCATCACTTGTTGCAATGTACTCAGCCTCTGTTGTACTCAGTGCAATGGACCCCTACTTCTTGCTTGACCAAGAGATCATAGCGGATCCTAAACTGAAGCAGTATCCGGAAGTACTTTTTCAGTCCATTGAGCTTCCTGCCCAGTCAGTATCTGCATACCCATGCAGAAATAGACCACCACTGGATGTATATCTCAAACCATAGGTAATGGTCCCTCTGAGATATCCCAAGATGTGTTGCTACCACCCAGTGTCTATGTCTCGGTTCAGCCATGATGACTCATTGCAATCACTACATAGCATATATCTGGCCCGATGTGGATCATGTACATCAATGATCCATCAGCTGCCTATACATGGTGGGATCCACCAAATCTGAACCTGAATCAAAATCAAAATCATGCAACTTCCTCAGGTTGGTAACCATTGAAGTAGACATGGATTTGCAATCCATCATACCAAACCTCTTTAATACATCCACTGTGTATTTTCCTTGTGCCAAAAATATCTCGCCCTGTCTTTACCACACTTTCAATCCTAGGAAGTAATGCATCAAGCCTAAGTCTTTCATCTCCAATTTTGAGATTAGCTCCCTCTTACACCAGGCTATTAGCCCTTCATCTCCTCTTAGAAAGAGATCATCAACATACAGGATTAGTATAACAGGTTGGTTCCCTCTTACCTTGAAGTACAGATTCACATCAGCATCACTTTTCTGAAAGCCCAGGCTATTAAAGAAAGCCACCAATTCTGTCATACCAAACTCTGGGATCCTTCTTAAGACCATACAAAACCTTCCTTAGATTGCATACATGAGTGTCTTTGTTATGCAGTACAAAACCATTTGGTTGATCCACAAAGACCTCTTGTTCAATCTTTCCATTCAAGAATGTTGTTTTTACATCCATCTAATGTAGCTTCCAACCAAGAACTGAAGCTAATGCAATAATAGCTCGAATGGAGGTATACCTGGCTACAAGGGAAAAAGTCTCCTCACAGTCAATTCCTTCTTTCTAAGTGAAACCTCTGGCTACAAATCTTGCTTTGAAATTTTCCACGCTCCCATCGGCTGCATGTTTGATCTTATACATCCATTTGAAAGAGACCATTGATTTGTCCTTTGGCCTTGGCACAATGTCCCAGACATTACTCTTTAGAATAGACATGTATTCCTCAAGCATGGCATCCTTCCATACTTGTAATTTATCTGCTTCTTCAAATGAAGAAGGTTCGGCATCACTGATGTTGCTCATCAGTGCAACATAGCCTCCAAACCTGAGAGGCCTCTTACTTTCCCTGAAAGTTCCTTTGGGAGCAGTTATCCTTTCTGCTTGTTGTATTGTTTCTTTAAGCCACCCTGGCTTCCTTTTGGTTGGAGGTTCTTCAAGAGTTCTTTCTAACTCTTCAGCAGGTTCTAGGGGCTCATCACTTGGCCCTTCATGAGGTTCCTCCCTCTGATCATTTGACTCTTCATTTTCAGAAGGTGAAGCTGGTTGAACTGCTTTTGATTCTTGTTGAAGCTCTCTGGATTTCTTGAATGCGACTTCCTCATGGATAGTCACATCTCTGCTTACCTCTCTCTGCCTTTGACATGGTACATATATCCTATAAGCCTTGCAGTTCTCACTGTACCCCACAAAAACCCCTTTCTTTCCTGAGGGTTCCATCTTTGTCATGTTTTCCTTAGGGACATGAATATACACTGGACACCCAAATATCCTTAGATGCCCTATTTTAGGTTTAATCCCTAGGAAGACCTCTTCAGGAGTCTTTTCCTTCAACATAGCATGTGGACACCTGTTCTGAATATACACGGCAGTGGAGGTAGCANTGTTGAAGCTCTCTGGATTTCTTGAATGCGACTTCCTCATGGATAGTCACATCTCTG
Source organism: Picea mariana (assembly GCA_032191745.1). Classification (NCBI taxonomy): domain Eukaryota; kingdom Viridiplantae; phylum Streptophyta; class Pinopsida; order Pinales; family Pinaceae; genus Picea; species Picea mariana. The sequence continues at coordinate 13,447 of JASDQU010212627.1, forward strand.
CTTACCTCTCTCTGCCTTTGACATGGTACATATATCCTATAAGCCTTGCAGTTCTCACTGTACCCCACAAAAACCCCTTTCTTTCCTGAGGGTTCCATCTTTGTCCTGTTTTCCTTAGGGACATGAATATACACTGGACACCCAAATATCCTTAGATGCCCTATTTTAGGTTTAATCCCTAGGAAGACCTCTTCAGGAGTCTTTTCCTTCAACATAGCATGTGGACACCTGTTCTGAATATACACAGCAGTGGAGGTAGCCTATGCCCATAAAGAATTTGGCAGATCCTAGGGTCAAACATCATGGCTTTCGTTGCCTCACAAATTGTCCTGTTTTTCCTCTCAGCAACTCCATTTTGTTGAGGGTTATATGGCACGGTCAATTGTCTCTTGATTCCTGCTCCCTTGCAGAAATCCTCAAACTAGAGAGATTCAAACTCTCCTCCATTGTCTGTTCTAAGGGTTCTGATGTGTTTCCCTGTCTGCTTTTCAATAAAGGCTTTATACTCTTTGAATTTATCAAATGTGTCACTTTTAGCTTTAAGGAAATATATCCAACATTTTCTTGAGTAATCATCAATAAAAATGACATAATACAAACAACCACTGAGTGAGGGAGATGACATGGGACCACATACATCACAATGAACCAGATCTAAGATGCCCCGAGCTCTGTTGTCACTACTAGGAAATGCTTTATTTATATTTTTACCTAGCATGCATCCTTTACAAATTTCATTTTTACTAAGAGAAATAGAGGTCATGCCACATACCATGTTCTGTAGATCTGTAAGTGCTTTGTAATGAAAATGTAAGTATTTTGTGCCACAACTCGCTGGAGCTAGTCGCATCATGAGCCAATGCCTGAACTAACGGTCATGTCACGACGTACAGTCCTCTGTTGAATTTTCACTATGTTAGGCTCAAGCATGAGGTTTATTTCATTTAGCATTACTTGAACCATAAACAAATGCAGCTACACCATACACAAGTGTTGCAATAACCAAGATCACAAGAAGAATTACCATGCAGAAGAACACAAGAAATATCCTGGAAAACCCTTCTACTCAAGGGAAGAAAACCCAGCAATCCTTTGCTATATTCTCAAGAGAAGATCCCCCAACCATAAACCCTAATGCACACAACAAGGTGCTTCTACAACCTTGAAACTAGTGCCCAAGAGAGGTGCGCACTTCATCCTTAAAGGTAGGTCTGAAATTTCTAAAATGACAAGTGAAGTGTGTGTTTCCTCAATGGGGAAATCACCTTTATTTATACAAGACCAAACACAGCAATAGGTGTGTCTATTGGCACAACAGGGTCAACCTCAATAAATCAAAAATATAATTAATTATTACAATAAACCTTAATTATCTTTCACATATGGTGGGGCCAGCTTGTACCCTTTACATCATAATTAGGGTTACAAGTAAATCTACACTTAGACAATATAGCAAGGGAACCACACGTCCACTAGTGCTCAGCCACTAGGGACACATCCACCTATGTGCAGCCACAGGGATGTCATACTCAACAGATCTCTATCTCAACTGAGTCCACAAGAGAGTCATCTGGAGTACCATCTCAAGCCTGACTCAACTGAGTCCACGAGAGTACAAAGGTGGGAGACCACATCGACTCAACTCTCACACAGAGGAGAATGATACATCCATCACATCAGCACACCCAACACTAGGGCACGACTCAACTCAGTCCAGAGGAGAACAATACACCCCATCACATGGGCACACCCAACACTAGGCTCTCTCATAGGTCGACTCAACTCAGTCACAAAGGAGAAGGTATCCTAGAAAATGTCACACCACGTTGCAATCATCAACACTCCCTCTCAGCTAGGGAGGCATTCTCCACTAGGCCAAGTCTCTCACGTAAGTACTCGAACTTCATCCAGGAAAGTGATTTGGTGAATATATCTGCAATCTCCTCATGTGTAGGAAGGTATTGCACATGTATTGCTTTCCTCTGCACCATGTCTCTGATATAATGTTATTTGATCTCAATGTGTTTCAGTTTATCGTGAAACACAAGATTCTCAGAGAGCTTCACATAGCTCTGGTTATCACAATGAATAATGGTAGAATCCATCTCATGATCAAATAAATCTGTAAGGAGCTTGCGAAGCCATACTGCTTCGTGGACTGCCACACTCAACGCTATATACTCTGCTTTTACGATACTCAAAGCCACAGAGCTATGTTTCCTGCTGCACTAGGAAACCATGGCAGACCCCAAGGTAAAACAACAACCAGATGTGCTCTTCCGATCCACTACACTCCCTGCCCAATCTGCATCGGCATATCCCTACAATCTCATGTCTACACCGAAGGCATATCTCAGGCCATATCCAACTGTGCCTCGTAGATATCTCAACACATGCTTCACTACTATCCAGTGAGTTTGTCTGGGCTGACTCATGAACTGACCAGTATGTTCACTTCATAGCATATATCAGGTCTGATGTTAACCAAATACATCAATGATCCTATCAGTTGTCGGTAAAGATGTGGATCAATCTCGCCTGAATCAGTAGAAGCCTCGTTCATTTTCTTCAAATCCATCACCATCGGTGTAGGCATGGATTTGCGGTCTATCATACCGAATTTCTTCAATATCTCCAYTGTATATTTTCCTTGACTCGGGAAATCTCATCAGTCCTCTGCCATACTTCTAGTCCCAAGTAGTGCATCATACCCAAATCCTTCATCTCGAATTCAAAAKYCAATGCATGCTTGCATTTAGCAATAAGTCTTTCTAAACCGGTGAGGAATGAGTCATCAACGTATAGGACCAAGATCAGGCACTTGTCACCGACAATGTGATAATATAGGTTTGGATCAGCAACACTCTTGTTGAAGCCCAAACTCATCAGGAATCCATCCATCTTCTCGTACTAAGCATGAGGTGCTTGCTTTATTCCATACAGGGCTTTCTTCAACCTGCATACATAAGATTTCTACTCGTGTATCACGAATCCTTCTGGTTGCTTGATGTAAACCTCTTCCTCAATCTCACCATTGAGAAAGGTTGTCTTTACATCCATCTGATGTAGTTTCCAACCCATAGATGCAGCTAGTGCAATGATAGTACAGATGGAAATGTATTGGGTTACAAGAGCAAATGTCTCCTCATAATCAATTCCCTCCACCTGTGAGAATCCTCTAGCTACAAATCTCGCTTTGTACTTTTCAACACTCCCATCAGCTGCATGCTTGATCTTATAGATCCACTTGGAAGTTACTACAGACTTCCCTTTTGGTCTCAGAACAATATCCCACACATCATTCTTCATGATGGACCGATACTCTTTTGTCATGGCATCTTGCCATACCTGTTGACCTGTTGCTTCTCCATGACAAGAAGGCTCAGTATCAATGATGTGGCTCGTGGCTGAAACATAGCTCGAAAATCTTTGTGGTCTCTTGCTCTCTCGGAATGTGCCTCAAGGAGTTGCATGTCCCTCTACCTCCTACAGAGTTTGTCAAGCCTAGGCAAACCTTTTATGGCCTACTGAATGTCTCTCGGAACATCAAATGGAGCAACTAGATCAATGGTTGTCTCCCTCTGAACTGCTGAAGGGGGAGAAGGTACTATCTCGTTGTCAATCTCCATCTGAGATTCTATGGATCTTCAAAAGGCTATCTCTTCCTCAAAGATGACATCTTTGCTTACCTCAATCTGTCTCTAACCAGGGATGTAGATCCAGTATGCCTTCAAAGATTCACTGTATCCCACAAATGTACCATTTCTTCCTGAAGGGTCTAGCTTGGACCTCTTCTCCTTGGGTACATGAAAGTATATTGGACACCCAAATATCCTAAAGTGTCCAACCTCAGGCTTCACTCTGGTGAAAGCTTCTTGAGTCATGTTCTTCAAAATCTGGTGACGACTCTTGTTCTGAACATATACTAATGTCATGGATGCTTCTGCCCACAGAATCATAGGTAGATTATGATCATGTATCATTGCTTTGGTTACCTCAATGATGGTTCTGTTCTTCCTCTCTACAACCCCATTTTGCTGAGAGTTATAAGGAACGGTGTACTCCCTCTAAAGTCTGAAGGATAAACATCTTCATTTTTCTATGTTACTAACCTGGAGACATCCCATCTCTTCTCAGGTCCTCTACTGCCTCTACAGTACTTTGTTGGCCTCCTATAGTAGGATAATAACCAAGATGGCCTCCTGTAGGGATAATAACCAAAATGGCCTCCTGTACTAGGATAATAACCAACCAAGAAAATTTGGACTCCTGTACCAGGGATAATGGTCCAAGTCATGAGGGCTCCCATACCAGGCATAATACCCTTCATTATAAAAATACAAGCAACTACAAGGTAATGATGAAATCAAATAAGGAATGTAGTACAAAACTTACCTTAGTCTACATTTAGCCTCAATCTTGTTTTTGGTCCTCCTGAGAAAACTCAGAAAAAGAAGGCCTCATCTTTCATGTCTTCATCTTTCTGGGGTGGTTTTGGATCAACATCAGCAATGGATGCAAATTGTCTTCCTTTCTTCCTGGTAGGACAATCTCTCACAAAGTATCCATACCTGTCACATCTGAAACACTTGATCTTTGATTTGTTCTATGATCATGACTTGAAGTTGATGAAGTCTTCTTACCTTTGAATGCCTGACTGAAGCTTCTTCTATTCTTTCCTCCTTTCTTTGTAGGGAAGGCAAGAGGATGGTTGTCATCATGAGGGGAGTCTTGCACTCCTCTAGATATAAGTTTGAATTCCTCATGGGTACAGTTTGTCCGTAGACGATCAAAAGTAGGTAGTTCTACTCTACTACTGATACTTTGAAGAAATGGTTCCCAATGTCTTGGAAGGGCATTGAGAGTAGTCAAGACAAGTTCTCTGTCTGATATAGTTTCTCCAATGGAACCTAGTTGATCTCTGATCTATGAAATCCTCATGAAGAAGGTAGCAATGGTGTCAGCTTTTGTCATCTTGATATTTTGAAGCTGGCTCTTCAATGTAAGAGCTCTGAGGGTATTGGTACTCTCAAACATATTCTTCAATGCATCATACATCTCATAAGTTGTCTTCAGGTTGGCAATACGAGGTAGGAGATGATCTCTTACTGAATAGATGATTAT
>JASDQU010212629.1:0-17868 GCA_032191745.1 Picea mariana
CCTGTTATGAACATATGATAATCCTCTAGCATACCATTTAAGGTAATAGTCACTAGATAAGTGTTGGAAACAATTTTTCCTATATTTACTAGCTTGTCTTTCACCTCTTTAATGCGACCCAAAAATGAACTAACAGATTCATTTCCATCCATCTTAATGCCTAGCAATTTAATTTTCAGGAACAAAATGCGATTTGTGTTGCTAGTTTCATACAATGCTTTAAAAGCTGTCCATGCAGCAACAGAAGTTGTTGCGTCTCTAATATGTGGAATTATGTTATCTTTAACTGACATGCGCAACAATACCTTTGCCTGTGCTTTTCTCAGTCTTGGATCTGTGTTGTTGTTGCACCTGTGGTCGCATCAGGTTTCAGTTCAGTTCTCTTTGTAATGTTCCAGACACCATAGCCCTCCATGAGCGTCTGCATCTTTAATTTCCAGTTAATAAAATTCGAGCCATCTAGCTTGTTGGCTTCGTTGAGATAGGTCTCCTCTAGAGGATTCACCATCTCTGCAAGTTAGTCTTTGTAAGTGAATCACCAAGGATATGCAACTTCATGTCGAGTGTTCTCCTGTGCTGAGTAGTCCATCGCTCTGCCTTCGGATCCACTAGTCCAAATCTACCTCTGTTCTCAACTTAATTCATGCATACATCTTAATATCCAAAATATCCACTTTTAAATAGCCACCTCACTATTTATGATTTAGCTTCATCCTTTCATAACTCCACTTTATATATAAAATAATATAAATTTCTTAAAACTTTTAATAAAGAAACCACTTTGAATACACACATCCACTTTAACAATGAAGTGAATAACTCCCTCTTCACTTCACGCTTTAATAAAAAGTATCCACTTAATAAAATTTATCCACTTTAATAAATGAATTAATAAACTTATCCTTCAACTATAAACATGCAAATCTTATGCAAATTGCATGCAAATCTATCGGACGTTGTTCAAAGCTCATGCTCAAAACAAAATACCAAGAAATTCACGCGATCTGCAGAACAAGATTTAGCGATCAAGACTCGTCGGATCCGTTTTAGCTTGCGCAATTACTGCTTCCACACTAAGCTCTGCTGATTGTAAAAATCACCAGAAAAGAGCCCCACTGGAGGTCAAAATACAGAGTGAGATCTTCTAACGCCTTCCGTGGAGGTCAAAATACATTTCAATCCGCATTTGCACCAGATTTGCCACGCCTTGCCTTCACTCCACGAGCTCACGCGATTTGCAAGCAGACGGATTTCCACGCAACTCAAGAATCCACGCCTGCGTAGACAAAAACCGTTTTCGCATCTCACATGTATTCTAGTTGTGGGATGTCTGCACCTCACGCTTCAGTGGCCTGCGAGAAGTCCACACCTCACGCTACAATAGACTGTGGAAATCTCCAAAACTTTCCGCACTGTAATACACAACAGACTGCGGAAATCCGAGATTCAAAAAAATTTTGAAACTTCGAGTAGTATGCCGCCGCACCCTACCAGAGGAGGGACCTGCGAACTTCAAGAATTTTCGCACTTCTCCTCGTGGCTCTGATACCCGAAGCAAACAATACGGTGAGGCTACGCTCACTTCTCTATATTAAATGAAGACGGATTACATCCTTATATAGAAAAAGACTCCACCGAATCGGTTACATGCAAACCAAAGACAACTAGACTCTTAACTAAGAACCGACTCTTAACGCACCTACAACTGACTCTCACAACTGAAGCTTATAACTGTTGCTTACAGCTGGTGCTTACTCCATTATTTCCAAGTCCATGATGTCCTGATCCAACAATTTTTAATTTTGTTTTTAAAATGGAATTGCTTTAACTTAGAAAATAGAGAATATATTTTTACATACACTGGAAATATATTTTTATTATAAGTTGTATATGCTTATACACAACAATATTATATAGTATTTTTCAAATCTAATTAATTACTTTTTATATATATATATATATATATATATATATTTCAATTTATTTTTAACAACTCACAATAATAATGGAGAGATAATTTCCAACCCTTTATTCACTACTATGTGGACTTCCATACTAATTGAAATCTTCTCTTTATATAGGTTTAAATCAATGTCAATTTCTTCACTTTATATTTGAACCAGGTTGACTAAATTTCTAAGTAATTGAATTTTGTTATGTATATACAATACACCTTACTATATTTTGATTTATAATTTCTCCATGGAAATGATCTACCTTAGTTTTCTTTTTATTGTTTTTTATACAAAAGAAAATTTTTTTAGAGTGTTCAAGCTTAGTTTTTATAATTAATATCTTAACATTTAAAAGTGTAATTACATTATTATATAGTTAAAATTCTAAGGAAACATATGTAATTACATTATTATATAGTTAAAATTCTAACGAAACATATTTACATTTTGTCAAAGATTTTTATTATTTTTTAATAAAGTGAGTTTAACTTTTATTAATACTATTTCAGATTTGAAAGTGTAGTTAATTATGAGATCCCCTTGTTTGTGGTATAAAGGACTCTTTGCTGGCAGCTATTTGACTCCTAATTTTTAAGGAGGTATATATAGACTTAGTCTAAAAGTTCTATTTTTTTTAACCAAAACAATCATCACCTAAATTGGTGATACAATTATTAGTGAAATGGTAGCTTTTAGTTACTTAAATTACATTTTTAAATACATAAATGAATTCTCCCCACATTTAATAATTAAAATTTACAATTCCAACAATTTATATATACAGATTTAACAACTGAAATCTACAATTCCAACAATTATATATGCAATTTAACTAAAATTTACAATCTCAATAATTTAATTTATGTTCAAATATCTTTCAAAATTGAAAAAAAAAATTAAATAATAATAAACAATTTTTTTTTAATGGTTGAAAACCATCCGACTACTCTTTTCTTTGTCCAATAAAATTGAACGCCCTGTTCACAACAGGAGTTTTACCGCTCTCCTTCATACGGCGGCACTGGTGGAGCTTTCTGGAATGATGGGACATATTCAGGAATTAGACGGATCACCGTGACGGTAAATAATGGCAATTGGTTAACTTCACTTCAACTGCATTATGGTCTCGAAGGCGAGGAAAGCTTGAAGGACAAACATTTATCTGGCCTTCGGCATGGAAACCCAGTCGGCCCTCGAAAACAAGTAAGTCGCGGCACGCTAAATCGATAAGTCTCCAAGATGTATGGTATATGTTAAACCTGGTAATGCATTAAAAGATTCTGAAAATAAGTAATTATATTGATTATGTGGCTTTGTTGACCTGTGCATGCAGTACAATTTGAACTACCCAGAGGAGTTCGTAACCAAAATCAGTGGATATTTTGGACAATATGGACCACATAAAGTGCTCCTTTCCTTGACGTTTCATACGAATGAAAGGAAACTGGGACCATGCGGGGCGGAAGTGGGACCTTCTTTCGAGACAGAAGTGGGAGGAAAGATTGTAGGTATCTTTGGGTCAAGCGGAGATTTAGTGGATTCAATTGGAGTGTATATGCTGAAGCCAAGATGTGAATTACTGTTTGAAACATTATTTTCAAACAGTAATTCGTTTCCCTGTACTGAACATACATATTAAATTGGAATCTCCTCTTTATAGCTTTAGATTGATCTCAGTTTCTCCAGTTTGAATTTGAGCCAAAGTTTACTAAATTTCTCATTACAAGCATTAGGTCGATCGGGATTTCGCCCATTTCCACCGAGCGCAGGTTGACAAAAATTTTGGATTCAATGTTTCTTAAGAGAAATCGAATGTTGTGCTGCATATACGTTATAAGTTAATAGCTTTTGATTTATTTTAAATCCGCGTTAGCTAGCTGTTCTATGAAATGGTATGTTTTAATAGAAATCAGGTGATATAAATTTAAACGAATTACTAATTTTTATTGTTTAAAATTTAGTTTTGAATGGAGAAATAAATTCAGCGTACTGAAAAACTTTTACTAATTTTTATTGTTTAAAATTTAGTTTTGAATGGAGAAATAAATTCAACGTACTAAAAAACTTGGTACACTTACATTATACAGAAGTAACCACTTAAATCTAAAAAATTGTCTTACACACTATTAATAAAAAGAAAATTATCTTATGTACAAAAAATTTCATTCTATTTTAAATACCATATTTGAAAGTTATTCTCTTTTACTAAGAGATGTGATTATATTTCAAATTATCACTGCCTTAAACACTATTAATAGAAAGTTGTGTACAAGAGGTTTCATTCTCTTTTAAATGAGATTTTTGAAAGTTTTATTTTCTTACTAAGAGATGCAATTGGATTTCAAATTATAAGAAGGTGATTTCCTTACTCACTATTAATATTAATAGAAAGTTGTCTTATGTACCAGAGATTTCATTCTATTTTAAATGACATTTTCGAAAGTTTTACCTTTTTATTAAGAGATGTGATTGTATTTCAAATTATAAGAAAGTGACTGAGTGTATCATTCTTCATTAAATGAATTAGATATTCAATAAAAAGTAATAATGTTTTTATTTTTATTTTATTTAATTATTATTAATTATTTTGTTTTCGTTAGTTTTCTATGTTAGAATATTATAATGTTATTGTATTTCAAATTATAAGGTGAATCTTTATTAAATGAATTAGATATTCTAATAAAAAATAAGAATGTTTGATTATTTTTTAGTTTTATTTAATTATTGTTATTCATTTTGTTTTGGTTAGTTTTATTTTTTATGTTATGATATATAGTATTTTCAATTATATATTTTGTGAAATTTAATTTTATTTATTATTATATTTTTACCCTCTTACTAAGAGATATGATTGTATTTCAAATTATAAGAAGGTGACTGAGTGTATCATTCTTCATTAAATGAATTAGATATTCAATAAAAAATAATAATGTTTTTGTTTTTATTTTATTTATTTATTATTAATTATTTTGTTTTCGTTAGTTTTCTATGTTAGGATATTGTATTTCAAATTATAAGGTGATTCTTTATTAAATGAATTAGATATTCTAATAAGAATGTTTGATTATTTTTTAGTTTTATTTAATTATTGTTATTCATTTTGTTTTGGTTAGTTTTTTTTAATGTTATGATATATAGTATTTTCAATTATATATTTTGTGAAATTTAATTTTATTAAAGTATATAAAATGTGTAAAGTAATAATGGAATGTATTCTCTTTTTAGAGTTAGAGTTGTTTTCCAATAGTTTCTTACCTTATGCGTAATGTAGTTTTTATGTTTTTACATTATTCATTAAAACAAAGAAAACAAAACAAGTAGAGAATAATTTGTAAAGATTTTTTTTGTTTTTGGTTTTACATGTTTCTTTTAGTATGGTTGTTATGTTTTTTTATTTTTTGATTTATTTATTTTTTATTTCTATAGATTTTTATGCATTTGTTGTAGGTTTAACAATTAGTTTCACAGTGGTTGTTGACTTCAAGGGGGTGCATTTGTCATCAATATCAAGAAACTTGGTTTATAGAAGTATAGGATGTTGACGATTTGTTTTGAAGTCTTGATAGGAGAACTCTATAAATCTAATTATCTAAGTTAATGAGCTTAAACTAGACAATGTTTTTTTTTTTCAAGAATGGTTTTTGAGGTAGAAAGAGGTAGAAAGTGTCAGTAAGACAAGGAGAGGATATTTATGGTAGAAGAAATGGCATCCACACATTCAAAGATATTCAATGGTTGCAATTGTAATTTGTGGAAATTGAAGGGAATAATAAAGTCATTTCCTTGATTGGGATGAGATGAATGATAATGCCATTTCCTTGATTGGTATTAATGTATCCAATTCTATGTTAATGAATGTATAGGGAAGATACAAAAAACAAGCATTGGGATAACCTTGGTGTTATGTACCTATAGCTTCATACATTATTTCAATAATAATATATAAGTGAATTTATGTATAGTCATGACTTAATCATTAAGTAGGAAAGGACATGTCCTTATTTAGTTAAATAATAACCTAATTACCCCATAATGGTAACTAGGTTCATTGTATCTAGTCATCTTTATAAGGTTCTAAAAAAACGTAACCTCCCTTTTAAATATGTATCGACTATTAGAGGAAGGCATGCCTTGAATTATAATTGTATCATCTTCATATTGAGATGATATTGAGTATATCATTCCATAAGAATTATTGTATTGGTGAAGCCCTACCTTACATTGGGGGTCATCTAATAAACATACACACTGCATCAAATGGTTTCCCTTGGAAGAATGGTGGTACAACAAACCCTTCCATACTTCATCATGTTAGAAAAACAGGATCGCAGAGTAATAAAATAAAACAAATGCGGAAATAAAACATAGAAGATACACAATACAATAGAAACATAGACATATGTGGTTCACCCAGTGTGGGATACATCCACGAGAGAAATTTCCAGGTCCTTCCTTTATTATTATCCAACAAATGAAGGGATACAACCTACAACACATCCACTATAAATTCCTCTTCTTTCTCTCGTAGTCTCCTCACTCATAATACAATATTTTCCATGATACATAGCTGCAATACATTTCCCTCATAGAAAATAGGGTTTCCTTCTAGGGAAAAAAACCCTAACATAACTTCTACCATCAGATATGCGACCTTATAATGAACGGTCTAGATTTACTATGAAATTACAATATACATTTACAAGGAATTTTTTCCTTCCGGGGCTTCGCCCCCGAACCCTGTAGAGGGGGTAACCCCCCTCTGCACTCCCCCACGTGGAGGAGTGTACATTCTTCCGAGGTGTAAAGACTTCATGGGGTATAAACATGGCTAGAAACAAAGACCTCTGAATCAAGAAGATAATCAGGCTCCACAACCAACACATCAAAAATGTCCCCATTTATGGAACTTTATGGATATCATCCTCCATCCATCACATCACCTTTGAAAGGGACTATTGTAGGGATTTTGCACCCTGCAGGAGCTGAGCTCCCTTAGATTCTACCAGCGCCTAAGACATGAATAGAGACATAAACTAAGGATGTTCCTAGATCTAATTCATACATGAAAACAACCAAAGAAGATGAAAACCTCCCAAAATCAAAGAAATCATGCATGGATTGACAATAGATCTAATAGTATATCATAACACATAATTATATCAATTCTCTACCAATGAATACATAAAGTTATATGAAAAAATAGATAGAGGGAAACATCCAGTATGTCTTCTATTAATCAAAGAAGCAATATTACAACTTACAGATGTAGACTGAAGAGATGGCTTCCTTCCAATCTCCTTGCCCAATTCTTGCAACCAAATCACCAGAGTAACTTTGCTAGCTCTTTCCTCCCTTTTTTCCATGGGAAATGACTTGGTTCTTATAGGGATTTAGGGATAATTCCATATAGTAATTAGAATAAGATTCTTGAGCTCATAATGGAAGCCTTCTCAAGGCTAAACCCTGAAAAATCAGTGGGAAGTCTCATTCGTCGAAATCAAATCCAAATATAGGAGCTTCTAGTCTTGGTTGTTCCTTAGACACATAGACAGAGCGACTGATCGCTCCTTGGAAGGCTAAAAGGAGTGACCATCTCTTTTGGTCGCATCTAGAATGAAGGAAAAAGGTGATCGAGTTGGAATTTGGTTGGAAACTCACGAAAGAAGTGGTAGGATTTAAGGATTAAAATAAGGGGTTTCTAGGGTATAATGACCTAGTGATTAGGTGATCATTAGGTGATAATGACCTAATGATTAGGTGGAAAATAACTCTATAACAAATTCCCCCTAAAGTGTGAGGTCAGAAGAGGTGTTTGATGGTCGAAACACTTTATAAATCAAGTCGCAGAGCTTTGGGAAAAGAAGCTTGGAGAAGAGCATCGTCAGTCCTACAGAAAAAGATGCTTGAGGCAGGCATACCCATGCTTAGTAAGAAAGATAAGAGCATAGCCAACATAAATAAACTGTCGATCCATGCATGACACAATTAAGGGGATGATAGCCACAAAAAAATACATCGTGGATCCATCAAGAAACAATCATGACTCGATCATGGACATGGAAGCATACACTATGGATCCATGCAAGATGCAAGCGAAATCATAGCCACGAACAAGTACAAATGTGGATCTATGTCACATCATACAAATCAGTTAGATGACTCAATAAATGAGCAATATGTGAAGTGCTCATGAATATTCTCCATCGCAGCTTGTGAAATAATATCATATAACAGAAGTGTGATCTTATCCCAAGGTCCTTGTCCTTGATCCAAATGGTATGAATCTACAACATGAAAAAAATGAGTTGAAGTCGAGCATGGTAGAAACCATTTGATTACCGGTCATTAATGTATACCATTAACAGACGTGAGGGAATCCACCGATGATGATGATGGAACCCAAGATACCTAGTACAATCTAGAAAGTGTGAATAAAGGAGATGACGTCAAACACTCGTAGATTCATTTGATAGGAGCCAATGATGTAAACCCACTGTCGAAATGCAAGGAGACTTTCCACTGATGTTTGCAAGTCTCAGGATACTGATGGGTTTCTAGATTTCAATCCTGGATAATGAGATGGATTCGAAAGGGTGAAATCCGTCGAATGAGGGCCTTGATGTATGCCCCATCAATCGACACAAAACAGGTAAAGATAGATGGTGTGAAAATAATAATAATGGATCACAACTAACACAAGGATGGTTGAGAGGGAGGGGGAAAAAAGGACCGCAGGTGGTTGATGCGGGGAAAATTCCCTTGAACAAGTATGCACGAAAAATAACTTGACTCCACAGAATTAACTTAGATGAATACCATAATAATTGTTCATGGACCTATTAGTGGAACTTGACACATTATGGAAATGGTGGTCAATGAGAGAGAATGGATTACCGGACTATTATATATGATGATAGAATAGGTGCATTTTTCAAGGGTGACTCAAAGTAGTAATGGCTGCCAGATAATGAAGATAAAAAGACGGAAAACCCTCTAAAAATTTTCCACCATGATTGGTGAGTACCTCTTTCTAGTTTTACGAACTCGAGGAGGATAATAGATGCTCGATATAGCTCATCTGACGATGATTCCCTCGACATGTTTTTAACGAAATTGAAGAAGGAGGGGTTAACTCCCATGTGGGTCCTTCAATGTTTGGTTTTATGAGTCCAAATAAGGTAAAATCGATGGTATTTTCATGTTTAGAGAGTCCGAAAAGGTCATAAAAAAGACTCCACAATGAATTTTTTCGTAAAATTAGTCTTTAGGGACTGAAAAAAGTATAAAAATATACCTAGGAGAACTCTCCTAACCACAAAAGATAGGGTGTTCCTTTTCTGTAAATAGTATGATGAGACCCAAAAAGAGATAAAATACCGCTCAACAGATGTGCTTTCTAATTCACTTTAACGAGTGTGAAAAACAACAAGATCACTCGACAATCTTTTCATTTTTTAACGAGTTTGAAAAGAGCTTAAATAGTTCTCCATAATGAGGTCATTTTTCGTAATTAGTCCATATGGCCTGAAAAAGGGGTAAACATATACCAGGTGGACATCTTTTCAAATCCATATAACTAGTGTGAAAAGACAAGCTTACTCGACAATCTTTTCTTATTTAAGGACTCTAAAAATAGTTTAAAAGAAACTCCAAAAGTTCCTTTTTCGTACAGTTTTTACGAGTATGAAAAAGAGATAAAAGTAGACTCGGTAACCTATTCTCATGTATTAATGAGAACGAGAAAGAAAAAATATTGAGCATGGTAACTTATTCTCATGTATTTATGAGCACAAGAAAGAAAAAAGACTAAGCTCGATAAGCTATTCTCATGTATTTACGAGCACGCGAAAGAACAAAGACTAAGCTCGAGATTGGTTTCATTTTTACACAAGATTGAAACAAAGTAAAACTATGCTTGGGTAGGTTTCATTTTTTCGCAATATTGAAACTAGGAAAACCATGCTCAGAACTGGTTTCATTGTTTTAATGAGATTAAAACCTAAAAATAATTGTGCTCGACACTTCCCAATGTAAAATCCAAAGGTGGGTGGTTGATACTTTACCCCCAACTTGAGAAGCTAGTAGTTTAACTCCAACATGATAACCGGAGGTTGGAGACATGCTCCCAAATCTTTGTTTCATATTCCAACTCGCGAAAGATATAAGAGAGGACTGCTTTCAAATGGGCTGCATCAAACGTATGCATTGCAGGTAGATCAACTGATTAGAAGATTCAATGATCATGTTATTTATCTTGACCATAACTCTATTGTAGATTCGGGTTATCAGAAGGCCCAACTACAAAGTCAACTGCTGACTTTGCAGCTAAGCCCTCGAATGATCCAAATCTACAATGAAGTTAAGGATGGCCGTATTTCACAACATATATAGAGATGATGAAAAAGGATAGTTCACAGCCAAGCTATACCATGCTACCAGTTTATAGAATATCTAGGAAAAGTCATCTACATATTAAAGGAATTTTTCTTTTTATGTCGATGCTTTGAATGATTTAACTAGGCAGTTTTGGCAAAGATTTCACATAGGCAAGATGGCTTTAAAGGAAGTCTGATGCAGCCCTGTATGTATTAAAAACAAAACACACAAGCAAGGCTACAAATTGGAAACTAACATTCAGAGCACATAGTACCAATTCACAAACATTCATACAAAATTTTAACTAAGGTAGGCACCATGCACACACAGGGAACCATTAAAACTTCATTATCAGACTTATATCACTTCTTAAAAAATATGCAAATTACAACATTTAGGCCTCAAAGGCTTCAGCTATCAAATAAAATTTTCCAACAACTCTCTAGTCTTAGTCTCAGACAAGCATTACAATTGCTTGGAAAATTCATACAACCTGAAATTTACTCTCTTTGTGTTTCTTCATTCCCTAGTTCATTGAGTAGCCTCTCTTCTTTTCCAACGAGCTCTCCCCAGACTTCTTTGTTATCCGTTTTTCCACTGTTATGCGCCCTTCCTTGATCTCTTCATTTTTCTTTGCGCGATCTCTTCTATTCTTCCTTTCATTTTCTTTTTCAAATTTATGTAATAATATTAAAACTTTTTCTTCCATTACTTTCAACAACCCTTTTATAAATATGAAAATAAATGTGGCACTTAAGTGTTCTGCTTTCAATCTGTGGCCCAATAAGTTTAGTAAAGTTCAAACGATTTTGGCTAGCTGTTCTACCAAATAGTTTTTTTTCACCTAAATTTTGCCATATAAATTTATAGGAATCACTATTTTTTGTTGTTCAAAATTCATTTCTGAATGCAGAAATAGATTCAGCATACTGAAAAACTTCCGGTACACTTATACAGAAATAATCACTCAAATTTACAAATCCAACAATTTCTCACCCAATTTCAAATCAAATATCCCCCCAAAAAATCATCATTTCCTAGAACCTTTAACCTAAGACCTAAATAAATTGGTCCAATCATATTAAATTTTCCACCAAATATCACCTGAAAGTGACCTAAGCGATCCCATCCAAAAATGCACACACCAACCAAAGAAATGATAATGGTAAAAAATGTGGGCCTTCGATCGACGAGAAAGATCCAACTGTGAGGAGGGATTTTTGGAAGACAAAGCACTCGACATCACTCAAGCTCATGTGCATTCGAAATGCACATGGGTCGTCAGATCAAGGAGGGGCAAATCAACAATGAGAGGGATTTCAGAGTTTTAGAGGGGTGATCTCACTGGAGTGTTCGACCTCTCCGAAATGAGATTGGTCATTGGATTGGAAAGCCTAATCCACTGGCAGGGAAGGACTTCGGAGCCCAGCCCATCGACATCATCCTATAGCCCGAGCTCTCCGAAATACCACTAGATGCTTAGGCATCAGGTCTCTCTGGTAAGAAAAGAAGTGAGCTCTCGCTCACATGATCTTTAGAATAAACAGTTGTGGGCCGAATGATGTGTTGGAATAATGTAGAAATGATAGGCAGAATGCTAGGGATTGGGTTGATGTGTTCCGTTTATATTTAGCATGGAGAGGTTTGAGATCCACACTTCATGGATCTATAATTTGGTTTGTTGTGACTATCTACACCTATATATTGTATTTTGATTTCATTAGATTATCAAATTGGTTTTGACCATTCCTTTGAGTCAGCGAGCCTTTTGTGCTCTACTCCCTTTGCCTCTCTGTGTTTAATTTAAGTTGGTATCAGAGCGTGTGTGAGCTCTAACGTATGGTGGAAGAAATCCCTAGGACAGGGTGTCATTGATTGAAAAAGCCACATTGGTGTGGAGGAGAGTGTTGCGTTGATTGTGAAAGCAACACAGTTGAGGTAGCCACCATACCTGCTACGCGATTGAACCAGAGGTAGCAGCCAGAAAGAGCTCTCTCAGATTTAAAGATCTTTCCCGGAAATTAAAGCTGTTGCCGTTGGCTGAACGGAACGCTGTCTGTAATTGAGATCGTTGAGGAGGAGCCGCCAATTTGTGAATCCATGTCCATCTTCTCGAGCTGCGTGTAACCCTATCGTCTATATTTACTGCAGCCACCAAAGAAGAAAATATTGCTGCAGCTGTGGATGGAGCTGGTACTGAGTGCGTGAGCTAGAAGGAAATTGCTGAAGAGGAGGAGGAGCCGGTGCTTGCATGAAGGAGAACCTGCAATGTGAAGAGAAGGGATTCGCTTCTCTTTTCAACGCGCCCAACTGCTTGCGTGAAGAAAAGTATCTGTGAAATATGGTATTACAGAGACTTTGACCGGCGCTGCCTCCTGGCGCTTTGCAAAAGAGCAAGGTGTGTCGTCCAATTTTTTTTCTGGAATTTTTTTTTGCTGATTGGTTTTGTATTCACTCTCAGAGATCAGGTGAAATGGCCACCACCCAAAAACCGTTGGCTGATACATATATCAATGAGGCTTCCAAATTGAATGGAGAGAACTACATCAATTGGAAATTCAAGTTGCAGACTGTTCTTGAATTATTTGGTGGCTGGACAATTGTGAATGGCACTGAGTTGAAGCCTACAGATCCTGCATTACTTGCAGATTGGAATAAGAGGGAAGCTAGAGCAAAGGTTACATTGCGAATGTCTGTGCAAGATAAGATTATTCCTCACATCAGAAATTGTGACACGTCTAAGAAAACATGGGACATGCTCAAAAGCCTATATGAAACCACTGATGCAAATTGGGTATTGTTTCTGAAGACCAAACTGATGTCGATCAAGATGGAAGCAAATGAAGGGGTAAGTAAGTTCATCTCTTGCATCAAAGATTTAAGTGATAATTTGGCAGCTATAGGTGAAGAAGTAGATAGTACTGATCAAGTAACTATCGCTCTGAAAGGTTTACTACCAGATTATAAAGTGTTTATTTCAGCACTTGCAGCGAGAGAAAAACCCCCAAATTTTGTAGATCTTACAGGTATTCTCCTTCAAGAAGAAGAAAGGATGAACAATTATGATCAGGATGCTAAAAGTTCAGATCTCTCACTGATGGCACGAGGTAAATCTACGCACAGAGGTAAACAATGGAGCAAACCATGGAGCAAATCATGGAATGGAGACAGAGGCAAATCGTGGAATGGAGACAGAGGCAAATTTCACTCAAAACAGAAAGGTATGGCTCAGACTGATGTTAATAGAAATAATGGAGATGGTCATTATTGGGGCAAACCAAGACACCTCAATAGAAATTATTATCAGAAGAAATATCACAGTAATAGAAGCCACAATGAAAGTCACAATGCAAATTACAATGGGAATTTTGCAAACACAGACAATCCTGGAATTAATGGATTAAGAAATCTGAGATTATTTATTTCTGAGGATGCTCTGTCTGCTGAGACAGATAATAAGAATGCATGGTTTATAGATTTAGGTGCATTTGCACATATGTCCTGTAGGAGAGAATGGTTCGATGACTACAATGGAAAATTGATGGCACTCATATATATTTAGGTGATAATAGGTCACTCAAAGTTCAAGGTTATGGAATAGTAAAGGTGAAATTATCTAATGGTGAATTGAAACAGATACATAATGTTATGTATGTGTCTGGTATTAAAAAGAATCTCATCTCTGTTTCAACCATAACCGATTATGACCTAAAAGTAGAATTTGGCAAGTACTAGTGTCTTATCAAAGACATTCGAGACCAATACAAGACTGTTGCTACAGGTTCAAGATGTGGAGGACTATATAAGCTGGATGTGTGCACAGATAGTCATCTAGCGCTGGCATCCACAATCATCACCACAGAGCAACTCTGGCATCAAAGGTATGGCCACATAAACCAGCATGATCTTATACTTCTTCAAAAGAAATCTATGGTCGAGGGTCTGCCTGTAATAAAGAATGTGCATTTAGAATGTAGTGCTTTTTCACTTGGCAAATAGCACGGAGATGCATTCCCGATACATCAAGAGAAGAGACATATTGATCTTCTTGAATTAATCCATACAGATGTATGTGGACCTATGCAAACTAAATCATTAGGAGGTTCATCATATTTTCTAACATTTATTGATGACAGATCTAGATACACATGGATCTATTTTATAAGAAGGAAAGGATATGTATTCAAATATTTCAAGGAGTTCAGAATCATGATCGAAAAGTAGATAGGAAAATGCATTAAAATTCTTAGATCTGACAGTGGAGGTGAATACGTGTCTGGAGCTTTCAAGAAATACTGTAAGGAAAATGGAATCCAACAACAATTTACAGTATCGCACACTCCTCAGAAAAATGGTATAGTAGAACGAAAGAACAGGACACTAGTTGAATGTGCACGTAGTATGCTCCAAGGTAAGCACATTTCGAATGGCTTTTGGGCAGAAGCTGTGAATACTGTTGTATATTTGAAGAATATCAGTCCGACAAAGAAATTAGAATTTCAAACACCATTTGAAGTTTTTAATGGATATAAACCTGAAGTTAAGCATCTACGAATTTTTGGTTGTAAAGCTTTTTCACACATACCAAAAGATGATAGAAGGAAACAAGATGCTAAATCACTTGAATGTGTCTTTGTTGGATACTGCAATGATCAAAAAGCTTATAAACTATTTCACCCTAGCTCTCATAAATTAATTGCTAGCAGAGATGTGGCATTCCATGAACATACAGATACTAGTGATAAAGCTGATCAAGGGAATACTCATGCTAACAATGATGAACATGTTAAATTAATCCCAATAGTTCAGGAGCAGGAAGTGGAACAACCACAAGAGAACCAGCAGGAATAGGGAAGCAGAAGCAACAGTGAAAATAGCAGAAGCAGCATGAGCACTTCTATCAGTTCAGATGATGAGACAGCAGAAAGCAGAAGGATAATGGATGGAACCCCTACAGGTGATGTAGTACTAAGGAGGTCTTCAAGACAGACTCGTCTTCCTTCAAGGTATGATGACTATGCTTTAATGACTAATATAATGCAAGTCAATGAACCAATGAATTACAAACAAGCCAAAGATAAAGAAGAATGGGTTGAAGCAATGAATGATGAATATAACTCAATTATGAAGAATCARAMTTGRGAATTAACAGAGTTACYAGARAACAAAACACMCATAGGATGTAAATGGWTGTTTAAAGCTAAGTTTAAACCAGATGGTAGCATTGACAGATTTAAAGCTAGATTAGTCGCAAAAGGTTATGCTCAAAAGGAGGGAATAGACTTTGAGGAGACTTTTGCACCAGTAGCGAAATTAAACACAATTAGAGTTCTGGTTGCATTAGCTACTGCACTGATCTGAAAATAGAAGGATGACTTGTTATTCTATGCAAGCACCCTCTACTTCATTAAAATAAACTTTACAGGACCTTGCTTCATGTGTTAAAATATGCAAGATAAAATTATGTGTTAAGTTCATGCATCTTCTTGTAAATGTTCATGTGTGAGAAAACGTTCTTTTAGATGGTTAAATATGTACTTTAAATAAATACACAACAACACAACTTGCAGCAAATAAACCATCAAACTCACAACAATAACAAGATGATAAAGGAGTTCACCCCTCTCCGGGCTACATCTCCTTGAGCCTACATCAATGGACTTGGCTCTCTGGGATTAATTTGTCAAAATTTCTTTTACAAGCTGTTGCTCAACTCCAATGGAAATTTTGACTATACCATAGAGATCAGAACACATAAAAACCCCAAAAATGACTAATAAAACTCTGAAAACGGATCATGGCTCATCCGGGCATGACCTCTTCTACATGTGGCCTTAAGCTTCCCTGAGCTTATCTTTGGAAAAAACACCTGTAAAAGTCCTCAAAAGCCTCTAAAACCTGTCCCAATGTGTTCAGAGCATAACAATTAGCCAAAAATGACTATTCAGTCACATAAAACAAATTTGGACTCACCAAAACATGTCCTCAATCAATGAGGGCTTCAAGCTCCCTGGAGCTTGCTGAAACTTCAATGGCTAAAAACCTACAAACGAAGTCTTCAAATGGCCTTGATAATGGTGCCAATGGATTCAATATGTCCAAAAACCCCTAGATGGGATTTTACAACACCTCATTCGGCCCAAAAATGAGAAAGATAGGCCTCCTACCATTCTCTTCCTTCAAGCTTGCTGGCTCTGGTTTGCCAAAACGCACCTCTGTGTGCTTGAACCCAGAACACGCTCCAAATTCATGTTTAAACCTAGCACTGGGTGCAATTGCACCAACGGTGCGAACTGTAGGATGGTTATGGGTGCGCCAGCCCCTAACCGCCTAGCACCTAGGCCCATGGTGGCATAATATGACCACGCGCATAAGAAAAAGGCTAACCGAATGAAGCATTGACACATGTCAGGTCATTTTTAAAACCGTTTAAACCATTTTTTAAAAACCCTGCACACATTTCCATATAGCAAAGGGTCACATAGCATATACAATAGAACCGTGGCTTAAACACAAACCCCCGCGCCATTTCTCAGAGGGTATGGTCATATACACCGCAAATATGACCAGGGCTGGATCTGTTACAACAAACTCCCGCGCTATGTTTATATATATGGTTACATGTAAGAAATGATATGACCGCGGGTCGGGGCTAAGCCTCGGCCCGTCCCCCCACCAAACATTACTATGTGCAAACTCAAATAAAATTAAAACCATAGTTTTAACAAGCACCACCATATGGCGCGTTTGCAGGGCGGACATGCCAAGACTTTGGACTATGGGGAGGTTCATGGTTCGAGTCTGGTGGACTACAAAAAATTTTGAACAACACCCAAACCAATAGCCAATAAAGGGGTGCCATGTGGCAGCCCATGACTGGGCCACATGGCACCATACCATTCGCCAATTAAATGCCACGTGTCAAAAAATGATTCGCCCAAAACTGCCAATCCAAAACTGCCATGTCAGCATGTACGGTCAAGCCACATCACCTCTTCCACGTCATCCTGTACGGACTGTATGGACTGCACAGTCAGCGTCCCTTTTTTTTGTTTGACATCTCGAACAAATTGCAATATCTCTCGCTCCTGACGTCCGTTTGAGACAAAACGAGTTGCGTTGGGTTCGCAACGACGAGGCCTACTCACTTGTCCGTTTTGAAGCGATTCCAAGAACGTTTATTTTTAAGCTAAAATTTGACCCCTGGTCCAGATTTTGATCACACCTTCCCACTAAAAGGCTTTTGGACCCACAAAAGCTTATGATTATCTGTTTGCTTTCAAGTTCTATCAACTGATTCTACTTGAAAAGTCTTTTTGACAATCACTTGGATACTTTGACATGCCTTGCATTGCAACCGACTATGTCCCTCAACCATTGTTCTCTGGCTGCTGCTGACCCACTGTTCTCTCTGTGCTTGGAAGACTACCAACCTTCCCACTGAGAATCAAGTCCCTCTTTCGAACTCTTTGGCGTCAAAACAATCAGCTCTCCAATGGCTGCAAAAACTTTCCTGCGACATCTTGTCACAAGCCAA
>JASDQU010212635.1:0-18546 GCA_032191745.1 Picea mariana
TGTATTCCTGGACAGTCTTGAAAACACAGTCCAGTCCCTAGATATTCATCTTGATCCAAAAACCACACCAAATATTAAGAAAATATTTCCAAAAAGAGTTAGTTACCAGGCATCTCCGACTTACAGCCTAGGAGAGTTTCCTGGAGTGATAACACACCCAGAAACCCTGTAGTCAGACCAAGATAGCTTGAGCAACCTCAAAACATAGTTGACCTTTGGTGTCAATTATTATCTGACATTTTGGGTAACGATCAACTAAAAGAAAATTTGTGCAATGCACTATACCTAGTTTTATGGAATGAAGAAACCCCAGAAGCAAGGATAAGGGATAATCTTCCTGAGAAGAGTACTCAGAGAGTGCAGTGAAGAAAAGTGCAAACCGTGAAAAAATTTCGACTGGTAGCCCAATTAGATGATTTTGAAATTAAGGACATCATGTTGGACCTAGGGTCAKATCTGAACATTCTGCCTAAGAAGACCTGGGAAGCCTTAGGAAAATCAAGACTGACATATTCCCCAATTCAGTTAAGAATGGAAAACCAATATTGTATCTTCTCCATAGGAAGACTGGAGAACGTGGAAATAGATGTAGCAGGWTTAAAAATAGTGGTTGACTTTGAAKTCATTGAGATCATGGGAGACAAGGACCCCTACCTTGCACTACTTGGCATTGATTGGGCCTATGACAATTATGCAGTAATCGACTTAAAGAAAGACACTGTGACTTTTGAGGCTGAGGGAATCAAGGTAGTTCAACATTTGGATCCATATATAGGACCTAGGTACACAGAACCAACAGACAATAATATGGAGGGAGAAGACTTAGACCAGTTGTACACTGTAACAGCTGGGACAAGAAATGATTATATAATCCCTATGACTAATTATATAAGCCCTATGAAAAGAAGTATATAGTCAGTAGACAAAGATTCAGAATTGGATTTCGATAGTTCGCAACAAGGTTCACACGAAATATTCTCAAGAAGATGCGCAACTGTCAGAATGACCAGATGGGTTGGGACCAAAGTTAGAGAACAACCAGTATACAATGGCATCTTAGATCTAGACAATTTTTTGCAGAACATGGAAGAGAATGTGAGAGATGATCAAAGAATCTCGGTACTAGATATATCTTTTCAGAACACCCCCGCCATATGGTGGGCCAATCATAAAGTTGTTCTCAAAACGTGGGACGAGGTGAAGCAAGCTATCAAGTACAGGTTCCAGAATAAGGAGCAGCTAGAATTTGGGATGCAGACGGATCTCCAAGTTGTGCAACTGTTCAACAGAGAATCAAAACCTAGAATACACATTGAATAGTGTGTGACATAGAGGCAAGCTACGTGAATACCCTCTCACTTCTGGGTTTAGGTATTTCCCCTTTCTCTAACACCAATCCCGAAAGCTTGGTTTATACATGAGGAAACCAGAAGACAGACCAGTGAATGGAAAACAATGATAGCTCAATATTGCAAGGAATTCTCATTCACAAGTAAGTACCTTGAGCTTGAAGTAGCCCTGCAAAAGATTAAAGAAATTATTTTTATAGACAATGGTAATAAGAGATCAAAATTAGTAGTATGTCCCAAGCATAACCAATAACTTCAGACTAAACTCCAATTTCCCTTGAGTGAGAAACACCTAGAATGTTATCACATTAGCAGAGATTTAGAAATCCTAGATGACTTAGAAGAACTGAGAAACCTATCCATCAAAGAGATAGAGGGAAGCAGAGAAATTCAAAACACCATACCCAACCAGACCGATAGTTCCTACAATCACCCATTAAAATTGTGCAAAATCAACATAGGGACCACAGAGCAACCCAAGATAGCTATGGTAGGAGATTACTAGGATGAGAAAACCAGTCAGGAAATATAGATTTTACTATGAGAATATGAGGATTTGTTCCCAAAGACTTTTTTTTAATTAAATGGGATCAAAGGAGTCATGGGAGAAATGAAGATTGAGTTAAAACCAGGAGCCAAGCCTATTAAAAATAGACCATATCATCTTAACCCAAGAGTAAAAGAAAAGGTTAAGAAGGACATAGACAAGATGTTGGCAGCCAGACTCATTTTTGTAGTAGAAGAAGCAGAGTGGGTTAGCCCAATAGTCCTTCAAAGCAAGAAAGAAACAAAAGATATTATAGTCTGTGTAGACTACAGAAGTCTCATTTCTGCATGTGTGCATGAACCTTTCCCAACACCCTTTACCGATGAGGTGCTAGAACAGGTTGCAGGGAAGGAAGCATACTCATTCACAGATGGATTTTCAGGATACCATAAATTCATGATTGTTGAAGAGGACAAAAGAAAGACCACTTTTATTACAGAATCAAGATCTTTTGCATACAACATGATTCCATTTGGGTTAAAGAACGCCCCTGCAGTTTTCTCTAGGATTGTGATAGCAGCCTTTAGAGAGTTCATACACAAATTTATATAATTCTATATGGATGATTGGACAATATATAGCCTTCTCAAGGAACATGTAGCACTGCTAAGGCTAAGGTTTGACAGATGCAGAGAATTGCAAATCTCACTAAATCTTAGAAAGTGTATCTTCTGTGTGCCACATAGAAATTTGTTGGGCCACATAGTCTGCTGATAAGGAGTATTGGTGGACCCAACCAAAGTTGCATTCATTTTGAATATGACACCACCTATGAGCGCTAAACAGTTTCTCTCCACACTAGGAAACACAGGTTACTATCGCAGGTTCATTCGAAGATATGCCAACATTACTGCACCTTTGGAAAATCTCTTGAAAAAGGCTGAAATGTTCCAATGGAATCCTGAATGTGATAAATCATTTGAGATACTTAAGGATAAACTCATTACAACACCGATTCTGATATTCCCAAACCGAGAGAAGGAATTTCACGTCCATGTAGATGCTTCAGGAATTGCCTTAGGAGCTATCTTAAAGCAACCTAGAGATGGAGCTATGGATCACCCTATCTATTTTGTGAGTTAGAAGTTTTCGCAAGAAGAACACAATTACACAAAAATAGAAAGGGATGGATTAGCAATGATTTATGCTTTATGGAAATTTCGACATTATCTGTTAGGGTCTCATTTCAAATTCTTTACTGAACATTCTGAATTGAAATACCTAGTTAACAAACCTATGTTGGAAGGGAGAATTTGTAGATGGTTGTTGCTATTTCAAGAATTTTCCTTTGAAATCATCATCAAGCCGGGAAGATGCAATGTCAGAACCGACCATATATCTAGGCTAGAGTCATGGGAAAGTGGTGGAGTAGTGTATGACCAGCTCCCAGATGCATAATTGTTCAGGATTGAGGCCATACCAGAATACCTGGAGGACATAGCAGTCTTTCTAAGTATAGGGGCCTGTTCGGAAACATATTCCACAACCCATAGATGCCACATGGTCGTTAGAGTAGCATATTACCAGCTGATTGTCGAACAATTGTATAAACTAGGACTAGACAACATCCTTAGACGGTGTGTCTTGGATCATGAAAGGAAAGATATACTCTGGGAATTCCATAGTGGAGTTGTAGGAGGTCACGTAGGAGGAAAAGCCATTGCATAGAAATTTCTACAGGCATAACTTTGGTGGGAAACACTCTTTAAGGATGCAAAAGTATACACTAGATCGTGTGATGTTTGTCAATAGGTGGGCAAGCCGTCACGCTGAGATGAACTACCACTACAACCAATTAGAGCTCTACAAGCATTTGAGAAATTGGAAGTTGACTTCATTGGACCAATCAAACCCACAACCAAACATTCAAAGGCTAGGTACATCATTACCATGACTGACTACCTTACCCGTTGGGAAGAAGAAACAGTTGTACAGGACTGTTTGATAGATACTACTGGCAGGTTCATTTTCGAGAATATCATTACTCGATTCAGATGTCCCAGGATCCTCACCAACTATCAGGGAGCCCATTTCATTAGCATCACTATAACAACACTTATCGCAAAATTTCTAATCCAGCATCACAAGGTCAGTCCTTACCACCCACAGGCCAATGGAACAGTCGAAGCCTTCAACACGATTTTGGAAGGAGGACTGAAAAAGGTCTATTGCACAAACTGGGAGGACTGGGATGATAGTGTTCTAGCTTTACTATGGGCCTACAGAACAACCAGAAAAAAAATCCACAGATACACACTGTTACATCTAGTTTATGGGAGAGAGGCAGTGGTGCTTGTAGAGTTCATCACTCCAAGTTTGTATATTGCACAAGTCACATGTATTTCAGAAGAGGAATTAGTGGTGCAAAGACTTATGAAGCTACAAGAACTCAAGGAAACCATATTTCTAGTAGACTTCCATCAATCGGTTGAAAAGGAAAGATAAAAATCTTGGCATGACAAACACATTAAGACCAAGGTATTTACACAAGGAGACAAGGTGTTACTCTACAATAGTCGATACTAGAAGAACCCTGGAAATATGTGTATGTACTAGTTGGGACCCTTCGTAGTTGCGTATATCCGACCATCACGAGTAGTCAGACTCACAAAACTGGATGGTGTGCTATGACCAGGATGGGTGAATGGCACTCTCCTGAAGCCCTACTTGTCTCAAAATTGAGAGAGAAGGATAATCACTCTAATCCGAAGGATCTTGTACAATAGTTAGATTTGAGTTTCTTTTTCTTTCTAAAATTTTGTAAATTCAGTTAATAAATTCCATGTGTGCAGTGTTGCACCATAACACATATTTCATTTTTTGTTTAAGTGTTGGTTGATACAGAACTGACGAATCAACAGTGCAGGACCTGAAGCATAAGAGAGTCCATTAATGACAATCATTAAAGATGACGGGGACAACCTTTGTGGTCGAAGGGGCCATGAATCCAAATATGATCTGAGTCCCTGGGCCACACGAACCCAGTCTAGTCATAACCTTTATTGTGATTATGGTACCTTGTCTAATGCCCTAAGCCATAAATTCGCATTATGCCAATATTCCATCAAATTTCATGCCAGGACACCCACCCGTCAAACAGAAAGGTCTCAAATTGGCCACATCCCTATTCCACTCAAATAAGTAAATATTAGGATTGCCCAATAGGATTTACCTTGATTAAACCATCCTGTCGGACAACTTAAACCCAGTTATGTCCATAAGGTCATGATGAGTAGCAGTTACTGTTAAAACTTGCTCATTAAGAAAAGTATAAGGCTCTCAGAACTCAGCCGGTAATGTATCGTTTCTACAAGAGCATAGCCATTTCTGAACCCAGTGGTGTGAACCAGTTGGTATCATTGTAAAATTTGCAGACGTAACCCTAGTTCCTACCTACCACAAAAGTGTGAATACTAAGAGCCACAACAAGTCTAAGCGCCATGTCTAAAGAAGCGATACCAGATGATCCTTGTGACCCATAGGTCGAGATCGTGGGTGATATCAAAGGGAAGGTGGAGCATGTTAAGCTCCTCGACATTGACCTCACGGATTCAGTCTTGTTCCCACAGATGCACACAAATGTCTTTTGAGAGATAGCTCTGGATGGAATCAGAGGAATGCAATTTGTACCAAAAGAATACTTCATCAACTTATTTAACTCGACCATCATGAACCTGAGAGACTTACTGGTCTTTGGTACCACATGTGAGATTGCGCGCTGCATGAAATTTCTGATAAGCAGGGTGCATGAAAGAAGTCTATGGTTGGATAAGTGGTATCCAATCCATGCTGAAGACATCCAATATCTTACTGGACTATCCTCACAAGGATAGGATGTGTTGAAGGGATTCTAGGGTCCCGGTAAGCACGGGAAAAAGAAAGGCGAGATCAGCCTATACAATAAATTCAACACAAAGAGGGGAGGAAACACAACAGTAATTGAACCAATACTTCCCGAGATAGTCTGGACTGGCTGCTACATCATATCCAACAAGGTTATGAGATCTTACTATAAAGGAGAATGCACTCTAGATGCATTATTAGTCGCTAACTTTTGTGCCAATGGAGCAGTGTTCAATTGGTGTAGTTACATGTTGGAGGAACTACTAATAGCTTGCGAGGAAGCATAGGAGAAGGGAGGAACCTTCACCTATGGATACCTACTTGTGGCATTCAAAATTTTCAAATGAAAACCACCTATGGGAAGACAACTGAAAATACTAGACAAGGGGCGCATGGCAAAGATGTTCGAGCCATGGCAGTCCAGACCAGACTTAGAGAATACAACACTCAATGCCATAGCATTTTCCAAATGGTATAATGGTATGATAGATGCAACACAGAGGCTGCGCATCCCACAAGAGCTCCTCAACTGTAACACGAGGAATATCACCTTTTGCATGAACTATCACCATACATTCATCTGGCCGAGACATGTCACCAGGGAACATTTCCACACAAGGATTCTATCATTCTATCTAGACGAGGAACCCTTTGATAAGGAAGTCATGTCAGGGCTAGGAGTTAAAGACGGTTCACGTAAGTCAGGGATGCATTAAATTTCCTGTAGAGCTGTTGAAGAAAAAATATAAGGAAGCAGGAGAAGGATCAAGATCAGGCCCAGAGCTGAAGAAGCCAGACTCTTCGGTACAAACAGACTCAGAGTAGGAAGAGGAGATACATCACTTAGAGCAGAGAAAAAGATTGGCCATCTGATCGTTTCCTACTGATGTTGTGTTATCAGGCATGGATGTTAACCAAATCTCCAACTCTCTTCTCAGTACCGAACCATTGGTGAAGAAGCCCAGAACTGGGGTCTCACCGAACAAACCTCTGAATCCACAACCCCTTGCATCAATTGCTCCTTACACCCATGCAACGATCAAAGCCACCACTATCATTGACATTCAGGATGACCTAGAGCCTAAACCATTTCCATCCATGTTCATCATTGAGAAACCACTACTCCAATCACCAAACCTCATCACCGCCATTTCACATCAGACCACAACCCCATAGTCGATGCAGCTCGATCAACCAAATATATTGGAGTGACAACTCCCACAAATAACAAGAGAATCACCTAAGCCAAGATCAGAAGTTTTTGGTCCTGAACCCAAAGCCTCAGATCCAAGCATGATGTAGAATGATCCTAATCCAGACACCCAGGAACAACATCCCGAGTCTTTAGAACAAGGAAAATACGCTCGAACTAGAGAGGAGATGGAGGTCGACAAAAACCAGCAAATCACCTTGCCAACCAAGGGTGAGGGTGCCCAAGAAATCACAGCACATGAATTAGAAGCACCATAAGTGTCAGAGATACCAGATGCTCACAATGAACCAGATTCAACAACTGGGTAGGATAGGACAGTTGCGCGAGCACAAATGGAGTGGGTCCTCCAGAACCTTCAACAATGTGTAGAATTGATGCAAATATACATAGTCAGAATAGAGGTTCTGACTCTTTTGCCTACATAGCTAAGGTTGAGGATCACTCCAGCACCACCAACAAAGGAGGAGGTAGAAACCCACTCGGACCATTCAACGACCAATGGACTTCCACTGTAGTTGCAAGCACCCACCAATGCAGCTCCCTCATCCGTCGACTTGGTACAATGGTCAGTGCCACAATTATTTGGACTAATCAGAGCATCAACAGACTAATTAGAGAAAAGGCTCCAGGAGGCCGAGAGAGCCACCGAGGTTGCAAGGAAGGAAGAGTTTGTTGTAAAAACATGTAGAATGTAGGAAGCACATGACAAAATCCAAGTCTAGCGCAAACTAGAAAAACTACAGGAAAAACTTGTTTAAGCCTGGATGGAGATTTATAAGGTTGCACTTAACCTACCTGAAGCTAGAGATGTAGGCAAGCCAGAGAAACAGATCGAGTTGTTACAAGAAGCATGGAAATAACTCACTACTCGCACTGATCAGCTCCACAAAAATCTCCAATAGGTCAAGCAGGAAGCAGAGCAGCAGTCGTAACAACTGTAGGAACAAATGAAGAAGTTAATATTGCAAGGTAATGATGCCCAAGAAGCACTACACAAGCACACAACAGAATACACCAAATATTTCAGGGAAGTCAGAGACTGGATGGGCATCATCACTCGATGAAACCAAGTCTTGCAGGAGGTGCACACAAATATCTAGGTGCTCAACGAAGAATTTGTGGCCACAATGGACCCCATGGAGAAACAACATAAATTTGACCAAATTCAATAGGCTGACAATGAACTAAATACACTCTATGAGGCACAATATGTAGCCAAGAAAGAGTTTCATGACTTTCGACAAGTAATTTAGACAACCTACATGCAAATGCAACAAGTCGATGCAACAGTAGATTCCAAGTGGAACTCATTGGTTGCGGCCAAGCCAAATGAATATAACAAAGAGACGACCCAACAGTTTCTTGCAGAGTCATCACTCCTCGCCTGGAAATGGCAGGACAAAGTTGGAATCTTTCAAGGAGTAAATTATTGAGCCTTAGAGTTAGTTCTAGAATTGGGCCCTTCATTTGAGGAGGTAAAACTCACAAACAGAAGAGCCCAAAGAAGAAGAAAAGATGGACAAGGGAAAACAACAAATGCTCCTGGGGGATGTGAAAAAACCAAGCACTTGACTCGAGGACGAGTCAAGGATTGTGGTCAGAGCTTGTTGGGCCCTTTATTTTTGGGAAGGAAGTGCACAGGTTTTGACTGAGGACGATTTATGCAAGCTTCATCAGAGGCCTAGAGAAAGAGAAACAAAAAGCAGTTGTGAAATTCAGTGCAACACCACCCAAGAAGAAAATGGTTGCAACAAAAAAAGAAAGTGTGCAAGCTAAGAAGGAATACACAACCCAGCTTATATATAGGGATAAACATAATTGTAAAAGGGTTGGCCAGGATTATTTTAAAAAGGTTGGGTTGAGTTGTTGATGATTGTTGTAATTCGAGGGAAGACAAGTCTTGAGTCTGTAATGAATTGGAACTATCAGTTGGAGAATTAAAGCTCTGTGACATGAGTCCAGAGCCAAGGGTCTGTATAGTTCCCTATTGTGTAATTCTAAGCCTATAATCAGAGAAATATCCTAAAGAGAATATGAATAAATATCTAATTTTCAAATATGTTGTGTCTTTGTATGTTTACTTATGCATTACAATGTTTCCTTATGGCTTATGAGTTCTATTTGATGGTTCTACGTTTAAATGCTTTCTCACAATGTAAGTAGGTTCAATTATTTCACATATATGTTCCAGATCTGTTCATGTCTCTTGTGCAAGAACATGAATGAATCTTGAAGGCTCTATGGATCCTCTTAAGTCTTTTCCCTACCCTTCCCTATCTATCTGTCTCAGCAATGCTTTGGGTGAGACTTATTCTCTTCGGAGGAGATGAAAATGCTAGTGCTCTAGACTACACGATCAAACTCATGACAACACATGCATTAAATGATCATGTAGCTGATTACTTGAAAGGATATTCTAATTTGGATTTTCTACCCATTCTTAACCACCAGCTTGAAAAATAAGATGAAGATGATCAAGAAATTGTTGTTAAGAGTCATCTTTCTTCTCCTGAAACTAATGTAGATATTCAACAATATTTCCAGCAAGAAAGAGTGTTTCATATTGATTTTTCTTCCCTTGAGAATGATGTGATGGTCCAATTTCTAAGTGGCCTAGACATGGATTCGGATTCTAAAACTGCATCTATGGAAACTCCAAGCAACGAAAAAATAGATGATATTGGGTTTCAAGAAAGCAACAAAACATTGTATTCCATTTTTCAATCAGAAATACAAAAAGATAATGAGAAGGAGGATGCCCATGATATGGTTGTCATATTTGAAGACGTCTAAGAAGGTATACATGTTTTTGTTGATATGCATGGAGAAATAGACAAACCTATTGTTTCCATTTTATTTGAAAATGTTCTCAAAACTAAAGATCAATCACCTGAAGACCAGAATGCAGTGGAAGAATTGATACATGATTTTTATTTTATACATATGTTGGAAGATCCCCTTGCATCTTTGCTAGAAACAACAAACAATCCTAATATTTATGGAAATCTAAAATTCAAATTCATATGCAATTTATTAAATGAGTCGTTGATGAATAAGTCTTGGAGAAAGCATGTGAAAAGAAGATGAGCAGTGGATAAAATGTTGGTGTGGCTGCATTGGCATTTTCATTTCACTTTATTGGCATTTTCATTTCAACAGTTAGGATAGGTAGGTACGCATAAGCTTGGTAATCAGGAATTTTCACATTCGATTTCTGAATAAAGTTTTCAGTTATATTTTTAGCACTAGGCTTGAAATTCAGTCTCCAGGAAAGAAAAAGGTATGCACCTATTGTATAAGAATCCCATGGATGAGGAACTAGGACTACGCGTTCTTTACTACCTCACAGGGAGGGTAGAATCCCCAGTTGGATCCTATGTTATCACCATAACAATTTCTTGGAATCCAAGTCTCGAGATTTGGGAGAGCGCTAAATAAATTTAGAGAAGGGTTAAACTAGCAAGCCAGAGCACATCTGGTGGACATGGTTAAAATTGGTAGGGACGCAGAAGTGATGGGACCCGGTAGACCGTATATCTTAAAGCGACCCAAATCGATGGCCAGAACACATATCGGGCGATGAAGTAGCACAAAATATAATTATTAGATGGTAGGCCAGGGAAAATAGCATGGTTTCATTCCGTGGATGTGTGGCGCACTCAGAAGCACATCGAAGTGAAAAGAAGGTGAGCGAAAAACTTCTCAACCATGCCTTGATGTCATGTGTTCTAATTTCATTTGAATACGTCAAATCAAAAAAATTGCATGTGGGAAGGAAAGGTGATGGTCAGTCAAATCACCTCACGCCACTCATTGAGGTACTTTGTGTCCATATGATGCCAGGTATGCATTGTCAGATAACTAAATCAAAAGGCTAATCATTCGAAATAGATTGGCCAAACGTGATAAACCAACATACCTGCAAGTACTCTTGTCAACAATTCATGTTTGACACTCAATTGTGATTTTCATTCAAGACATGGATTACATTACTTTATTTTCAGTGATTAACGTTCTATTTCAGAACAAGGTGATCACAGGTCAAAGTATTCATATAAGAAAGACAAGTTCATACTTTCTGCGAAACTAGGAAAGATGGATACAATAGACCAAGTAGCCTTCAACGAACCGGGGTTTTCAACTAATGTGATAAATTCATCAACAAAAAAGAAAGAGAAGTTGGTCATGCAAATATTAGAGAAAAAATTTCACACAAAACCTGTGGACGAACCATGGTCGTTCAGAGAAATTAAATTAAATCCCCTCATGAAGGATTTAATAATCAATGGTCACACAGGGGATCACAACGCACGAGCTGTCAGGAGGAAATGAAGTAGGCATCAGAGGGAATCAACAAAAACTGAAGAAGGTGAAAGCGTTGGAGAAAACCAACTTGTTTGGCTTGATACGTTAAAAGACGAAATTGCCAATCTTGAGTAGATTGTAGGTTAAATTTAGTATGTGTCAAAGAATAATATTGACAAGTGGCCTTCAAGGCAGAAAACCTCAGATATGTCAGTTTTCTTTTGTAATTCTCTCTATAAATAGGAGTTCGACTGTTGTACATATTTTTTTTAATAACTGATAGATATTTTATAACTTTGGGGAAGATGATTCATTTCAAATCCCGATTGTATTTGTTTATATATGCTATTATGAAAATATATGAGGAAGGACGAACTGAAGAGGGGCTTGCCCTCGTAGCAGGAAGATTTTGTAAACTTCCGGAGAAAAAGGAAATATACAATGCAGATGAATTTTGAACTATTTATGAAAAGATTCTAATGGAAGTGATATGAGTTCTATTTTCTCTCATAGTATGTACTTCTCGTGTATTTGAAATCTAGTCTCATTTTCCTCTTTTTTTTAAATTGGAGAATTAAAATTTTCATAATTCTCTCTATGGCGTCCTTGACTGAGCAATTTAAAAGTATGTGATTCTCTTCTTGACTAATTCAGAATTCATTTAAATATGCTCTAATGGAGTTATGTGTTTTTCCTTTTCCTCTTTCACCATGCAAATTTTAATATAAAACTCAGACTCATTGCCTCATTTAGCCTTTTTCCTCTGGATAGATCTTATGACTTGCCACTGTTTTATTCATTTTTTACTCCATAGCCCCAAATATCACCCACTTTTCCTTTGCCAACAACTTTACAAAAACCTCAAAAAAACTAAATCTAGCCACCGATTATCAAAGAAATATCAAGTGACATGAGAGAGCCCTCTCTGAGTTGAGCAGGCTAGTGCCCAGCTCCAAAGAAGGTTGAAATAGTTACCTCTGTCATTTGTCTATCAGCCGGACAAATTTTACAGAGTGCTAACATGATCAACGAATACGATCCTTTCGCGTCTCCAAGCTTTGAAATTCTCAAATCTCAATTTTCATTATAGTATGATCAACGAATGAGAATGCTCCCAAAGTGATCTTCCATATCAGATGACTTGTATCCTTGATGATGTGGTCTCCCTTATTCCCTTTCCAATGTGTTCTTCCACATGTCCTTTCTGACGAAGTCTGCTGATGTGGGTGAGATGTGTAGGAAGTGTAGTGGAGAGTGACGTAT
Source organism: Picea mariana (assembly GCA_032191745.1). NCBI lineage: Eukaryota > Viridiplantae > Streptophyta > Pinopsida > Pinales > Pinaceae > Picea > Picea mariana. The sequence continues at coordinate 12,521 of JASDQU010212635.1, forward strand.
AACGGGTAGTGGAGTGTGACGTCGGAGCGTGGAGGTGGTATGTATGAGTGGTTTGGTGGTTTACTCAGAGGGGGTGTTAGGTGGTAAGTCATAATGAGTGAGAGTGGTCCAATTTAATAGGAAGGTGACATGTATGAGGGTCCCATATGGAAAAATGGAAAATACCACCAACTCAGACCCCCCTTCCCCCACGGTTAAAGGTAGATATCTTGGGGGGGTCCAATATGCCCTGTCGACTGTAGATCTGAGTGCTCGATTCTTGGACACTAAGATTAGTGTGCCCTTCTTCTATTTCATCCTATCCTACCACTTTAGAGTGATTTGATGGCTAAAGTTTACTTCGGATGATCGGACGGTCGAGGATTCATTTCGGCTCTCCAGGTCTCCGGAATTCGGGAATTTCAAATCTCAAACTGAATTCTTGAAGTGATATTTTTCCGGAGAGTAACCTCCTCACATATTTATACCTGAAACGAATGATGTTCATTAGATCAGGATCTTAGATCAATGGTCCGATCTGTCTGCAATGCATCTCTTCTATCTTATCATGTCCTTCCACTTAAAATGATCTAATGACTGGAAAAAATTTGCATACCTCACTTATCCTATCCTTCCACTTAGAAATGATCCGACGGCTGATGGGAATTCAAGTTTGATCTGACAGTTGACGGGTATTTGGATAATCAAATTCTCAACCCTTTATCCCTGTATAACTTACCCTTCAATTAATTCAATCCGATGGATGATAGATATTCGGGTGATCATGATCTCAGATATCATCCCTTGCTTATCTTGTCCTTCCACTAATTCAATCCGACATTCATTGCATTTTCTCCAGATCCGATGGTGCACATTCATTTAGGATTTCAAGCTTCGGGTAATTCAACTTTCAAGTTGCCAATTCCTTCGAAGTGAGATTCCCGGAATGGTAACCTCCTCGCAAATTTTGGCGTGAACCAGATGTTCATCGATCCTGTTCTTAGATCAATGGATTGATCTATCTTCGATGCTTCTCTTCTGGCTTATCTCCATGAGGTGACTTCAACCCTCATCCTTCCTGTGAACACTTCCAAGCCTCTATCCCTCCTGAGCTTGATTCATTTTCCTATTTTCCTTCAACACTATTGTTCTTGTTGTCAATGACAAGCAAACGCTTTCCTGTAATATGCCAACAATCTCCCCCTTTGGCATGGATAGCAACCCTGAAAGGCTGCACTATTCTTCTTAAACCTCTCTAACTCTAGCATGCAGAGAACACCTTTTTCTCCCCCTTTGACATCAATGTCAAAGAAAACAGGCTCCCCCTTGAGCTGTTGTAGTACTTTTCGGAGGTATTAGATATTCAACCAATACATACTCCCCCTAACAGGATGGACTATTTAGCTTGATAATTGGGTCATGCCCAACTTCTGGCGTAGATACTCAAATTGAGATTTTGCAAGAGGTTTAGCGAAGATATCAACAATGTGATCTTTGGATGGAATATAATGCAAAGAAACAACAAAGTTGGTCACTTTTTCCCTCAAGAACTGATACTTGATGGGTATATGCTAGGTCTTGGAGTGAAATACAAGGTTCTTTGATACACTAATTGCACTAGTATTATGACAATGAATTGGGATCGATGCAATATATTTTACCTCCAAGTCTGCAAGTGTCTAAATCATCCACAATACTTGGGTACAACAAGTGGAAACTGTAATGTATTCAACTTTTGTAGTTGATAAGGAAATGGAACCTTTCTTCTTTCTCAATCATGATACAAGGGAATCTCCTAAGAATAATGAACCTCCACTCATGATTTTCCTTTCATCCATGTAGCTATCCCAATCAACATCTGAATAGACTAATAGTTGAAAATTATGATTCCTAGGATACCATAGACCATATTCCATTGTTCCTTTCAAGTATCTGAATATTCTTTTGACAACTAACAAATGACTCTATTTAGGTGCATCCTGATACCTTTCTACCATTCCAACATCATCAATTATGTCTGGACGGGATGTTGTGATGTACAATAGGCTTCCTATCATAGACCTATATGAACTATGATCAACATCAAGTGAGTCATCATCTTTTCTTAACTTGCATCCAGTGACCATAGGTGTGCTCATAGGTGTGGAATATTCCATTTGAAACATTTTCAACATTTCTCTTAGACATTTCTCCTGCAAAAGAAATAATCCTTCAGACCTCTGAGTAATTTGCAGACCAAGAAAAAATGACAGTTCCCCTATCATAGACATTTCAAATTCAGACTGCATAGCATAAAAAAAACCATTGTACCAATGAAGCATTATTGCTTCCGAAGATGATTTCATCTACATACACCAACACAATGAGAAAATAATTACCCTCTGTTTTGATATATAGATTTTTGTCAATTGTTTGTCTCTTGAACCCTTTATCTTGAAGATACTTATACAGTCTGTAATACCAGGCACGAGGATCTTGTTTCAACCCATATAAGGATTTCTTCATCTTACAGACAAAGTCAGGGTTATCTGACAGTTGGAAACCCTCTGGTTGTTCCATATAGACTTCTTCTTTTAGATATCCATTTAGAAAAGATGAATTGACATCCATTTGATAGAATTTAAACTGTTTATGACAAGCATAGGCAAGAAACATTATGATAGCTTCTAATCTTGCTACGGGTGCAAATGTTTCATCAAAATATAGTCATTCTATTTGAGCATATCCTTTGCAGACCAATCTAGCTTTATTTCTTACAATATTTCCTTTCTCATTCATATTATTTTTGTAGACCCATTTTGATCCTATTACATTTTTATTTGATGGCCTAGGAACGAGTTCCCAAGTGTCATTCTTTTTAATCTGGTCCAATTCCCCATTCATTTATTTTAACCAATTTATGTTTTTATTGGCTTCATTAAATTTCTTGGGCTCAACCATGGATATGAAGGCTATATGTGATTGCTCAGTGTCTTTGATTATCCTTCTCTCAGTTTGTACACCTTTGTCTTTCTCACCAATTATCTGACTTTCAGGATGATTCTTTTGAGTAATTATGGAGGAAGGATTTGATGTTGATTGTTGTCTTGACTCTTCTTGTCTGGGTGTCTCTTCTCCATCTGATTCTTAGACCTGTTCATCTTCAGTTTCAACTGTGTCCTTTATAGTAGACTCAATATTTCTCACCTCTCTTACTGGGACTCCTTCATCAACCTTTAAATCAATGTAATCAACTAATTTATGCAATATTTTATTAAATCATCTATATTCTTTACTATTGGTATCATATCCTAAGAAGATGCCTTCATCAGCCTTGTCATCATACTTTCCAAGGTTTTCATTATTATTCTTTATGTAGCACTTACTCCCAAATACTTTGAAGTGTTTGATTGAAGCAGGTCTTCCATACCACAGTTCGTAAGGTGTCTTGTCACTATGTTCTCTGAGGTGGGATTTGTTAAGAATATGGAATGTTGTGTGTATTTCTTCTACCCAGTAAGTTTGACCAATGTTCTTCTCATTCATCATTGACCTGGCCATTTGTTGAACTGTTCTTTTTTTCCTCTCAACTACTCCATTTTGTTGTGGACTTCCTGGGATTGTGTATTCTCTCTTGATCCCATGTTTATCACATAATTACTTGAAATCACTGGACATAAATTCTCCTCCTCTGTCTAATTTTAATTCCTTTAACCTCTTGCCTATTTGGTTCTCAGTTAAAGCCTTAAATATTTTAAATTTCTCAAATGCTTCATATTTTTCTTTGAGAAAAGCAACCCAAGTAAGTCAGGAGTAATCATCAATGATCAACATAAAGTAGTTTTCCTTCCCTATGCCTTCCTATCTTGATGGTCCACATAAATCCATATGAAATAATTGGAGTGGTTTCTCTGTTGAAGTAGAGCCCTTGGATTTAAACTATGTCCTGGTTAGCTTTCCTACTTGGAAGGGTTTACACACAGATTCTTGTGGCTTTGATATTCTTGGAAGATATTTTACTGCCTCAAGATTTTTGAGCTTTATTAAGTGGTTGAAGTTTAGATGTCCAAGTCTCCTATGCCATAACCAACTTGAATCATGTTTTCTTAGATGACACTCTTCTTCATCTTCTTTCAGCACATATACATTATTATCTATCCTTATGCATTTAGCCACCACTTGTCCTACGTTTATAGACTTTATCTTACAATCCTTGGAAGTGAACACCACTTCACATCCTCTGTCACACATTTGACTTACACTAAGAAAATTATGTTTCATCCCATCTACAAGCAGAACATCCTGGGATTTTCCTTTACCATTACTCAAAGTCACCATCCCTTTACCCTTGATTTTACCTGGTTCATAATTTCCAAAGGTTACATTTCCTATTTTGATTTTACTTATAGACAGAAACTTATCCTTGTCTCTAGTCATGTGCTTGGAACATCCACTGTCTATATACCATGGGTCTTTTTGTTTTTGAGCTGAAAGTACTAGACCACATTTTTCACTATCTTTCTTTTTCCATGTACTGGAATTTCTAGCTAAGGGATTTATCCTTGGATTTGCCTTGTACTTCTTCAGATGGAAGTTTGCAGCTTTGTGGAAAAATTTATGACAGTTATAACATTTGATCTCATTACTCAATAGGTAAAAGTGATTGGTGCTACATTTTCTACTCATTGGATGCTTAGTTTTATGTTGTAAAGATTGTTTATTTCTTGACCTCCTCAGTTGCATGTCTCTAAACTTAATTTGACAATTCACAATCTTATGACCAAAATTAGAACAATAAAAACAGTAACCATGGAAGAAATTTTGGTACCTGAAGGATGGCCTACTTCTTGGCATTTGTTTCTCCATCTTCTAATATATATTTTTTTATAAGGGATCATCTTGTCTTTATTAGTTTTTGGTGACATAGTACTCTCATCGTCTGATTGTCTGCTGACTTGGAACTTGATCATCTTTACTAGCTCTTTTCTTTCTATCTGTTTTCTTCTTGAACCACTTATATAACCTAAACCAGTCTTCAATAAGGGAGATATTTTTTGGCTCAGAATGCCATTTAGTTATGTTGAGGCTTTAATGCTTGGAAGATTTTGGAGATACAATGCTTTAAACTTCTCCAACTCTTTTCTAGTTTTTACTACCTCTTCTTCCAAGTCTTCACATCTTTCCTTATTTTCTGATAACTGTTGTTTCAGAATGTCCTCTATTTTATTTACCTCTTCTAATTCCACTTTTAACAAGGCAAAGTCTTCATCAGGATTTTTATTGTCTTTCTCGAACTGTATCAACAATTGTTTTTTCTTTTTCTTCTTAGATCTGAGTCTAGAAATTTATTCTAGAGCACCGATCAATTCTCCTTCCAAGTCAACCATAGCTTCTTCATCATCAACATCACTTCCTGTGATTTTATTATCATAATATTCTTTGGCCATAAGAATAAATTCATTAACCTTTTTTTTTTTTTTAACGAGAACGGTTATGTTTCATTAGGCGGCGTTCTGGTAAGTCAGAACCAGAAAGTTACATATCTGAAGAAGGTTGGTGACCTCTAACAGTGCTGCCAACCTTCTTGTAAATGTCCTGGGAAGTCCATCCCATCTGCTTCTGGAGCTAATTTGAAGAAATGGCAAAAATTGCTTACATGAGTAAATTCTCACAAACTGTGAGCACAAAAGGAGACAGAAGCAATACATCAACCGGGGGGGGGTGGAATTTTCCTCTTAAAGAAGGGATCCAGCTTTTTCTGAGAACCTGAAAAGATGTTGGAGGCCGCCTCCTTTTCTCTGCGCGCTTTGTTGGACTTCCGTCCTCGGGTAAGAGGAGGAGACGGGACTGAGTTATCTTCAGATTCAGAAGTTTCCACTGATTTGCTAGAAGGGACTGAAACAATCAAACCTGCCGAGTCAGAGGGAACTGGACCTGGAGCCCGTAGTTTACTCGCTGCTGCTGGACCTGGGGGGGTGATGCTCGGAAGGCTTTCGTCTGCCGGAGGATCTTCCTTCTCTTCTGTTGCTTCTAGAACTGGGCCTTCATCTTCCTTCAACGCCTCAAAG
>JASDQU010212637.1:1540-18546 GCA_032191745.1 Picea mariana
GTTGTATAATTAACCCAAGTTGTTTGGTGTGATCTACCCTGACGGGTCTAATGGCTTCGTTAGCCAACTAGGGTCCTAAAATAAAGAAATAAAATGAACTATTCTAAAGCTAGAACTACAATATTATGTACACGAATCTAATTATTTACAAATCTTAAACAGAAACATAAATATGAACATGTTATTATGAACAGGGTAATTACAAATTGCAAGTTTTGGTGGATGTCTTGCGAAATCAATGTTTTTGTAATTATTCAAGAAGTAGATAAAGAAAGCATATATTTTTATATTTTCTGTTTTATAATTTAAAATCTAAGAACTAAAAAAAAAGAAATACTAATAAAGCATAATCTGAAACAAGAATGACATAATAGTCACAACCAATTTAAATTGTCTTATTTCACTAATAAACTAATAACAGAAATTGAATCCAAATAAAACTAACCTAAGATTAGTCTTATACCGTGTCTATATCCCTGTGCAATCCATACTTCCAACTATCTTGCCTGTGAGAGAAATCTGCGACAGACTTGTACTAACATCTCCAGAATAAACTCAAGGTGTTTATTGACAGCTAGGATATAAGAACAGAGTAGTAAACATGTAGATCTAGTGACCATATAATGATGAATGATTACAATAAAATAAATTTTAATGTGAAGCATCCATTTGATACATCAACTAAACAACAATCGTAAATCATGATATTAAAGTTGAAATAATGATCACAGGTATAATATATGAAACAACAAGTTATAGACAAAATTTAAAGCACTGAATAAAATGAAACATTGTATGCTAATGAGGCTAAAGATGTATAACATATCAATCTTCCATACTATAAGAGGCAAAACATAAATGGAATAGTGTCATGCTGGTCTAAAGCCGAAATGTGAACCACTTATCCACATGGTCTTGGAAATTTTACATGTCCATAAAGCGTTCCAATCAAAGATCCTTTTCACTAACAAAGTGAACAGTATTTAAAATAACCTGGGATCACATACTCATATCTCATAGGATAGAGTTGGATCTCCCAAAATCAAGTAATATTACAAAAATAGTGGGTTGGGAACCACTTATAACACAGTTGGTTTATTAAAAAATAAATCAAAGTTTTTACAAAACAAAAAGAAGGAGAAACTACTAATCATTTAGACGTATAATTGAAAATATTTCCTCCAAATAATCAGCAAAAAAGTTTCCCATTTCCTGAGAAAAGAAAAACAAATTTGATGAATTAGAACAAACAATCACTAATAACTATTTTTTATTAAAAGAGACTTGGCTACAGAATCGAAGATTCTATAGCCAGTCTTAAATTTAGTAAATGAAATCAAACTTCAAATCGACTTATTTCGAATTAGATAACAAAAATAAAATGAAAGGAAAAAATAAAAAAAATTTACCATTAAAATTTAATTAAAGAGGGGTCGAATAGTTTAGAGTTTATTATTGCCTTGACACTGGTTACATTCTTAATGACTAAGTTTTCAGATCTCTTGATATGTTTAGTCTTCTTCTCTGCATGCACCTTGAGATCAAGGTTTTCTTGCCTCAACAAATCATTTTGAGCAGTGAGAGTTTTAATCCAGGCCTATAAGAGTGGAATGTCGGTGTAATAACGCTCTACCCAATGGAAACAACCATCACATTGTACAGGGGATATGGTAGGTCAATGAGGGGCACAGTCAACCAAGGGTGCATCAGTCTTACCCATTGTTTTCTTCAGATATTTCCTAATACCAGAGAACCCTTATTTACCTTTAAGGCATGGTGGAAAATTTGTCACGGAATCATAAGGTTCAGTAGGAAAAATAACTTCCCTCCCGGAACCCTAAAATTCTAGATCTTCATGAACTAGAAAATCCTCTATCTTAGAATCTGAACCCTCATCGATCTCGATCGGATCGATCGAGCTTAGATGAGTATCATTTCAGTTCCTTAGCTTCCTAGAGATTAGGTGACCTTCTTTCTTGTTCTTGAAACCCAAATTTGTGCAGGGTTGTTTTGTTCCTTTACAAAGCTTCTTGGCATCGGACTTAATGATAACATTTAGGATAACATTATTGACAGGAACAAGAGAGTCATTTACCTTCAATTCATCACTCTCTTTCTCGGGAAAATTTGCAGGTGGGAACTTACATGACATCCCTTCGACTAGAGGGGTTTTGTCAGTAAAATCTGGTCCATTAATTGAATTATCGAACCGATCTTTAACCATTGGCTTGTCTAAGTTAGGGATTATTGTCAAAAGAGGGTTTTCTATAGGATCAGACTGGGTGAAACCATTCCTCATTCAAAATAACTCCCAACTATCACCTATGGTTGAAAAATGATGCATCAACAAGATTTTAACCAACCCATGATGGAACAAGCTCAAATTTACACCCTGTCAGTTGTGACACTTAGCCATCTTATAGAGACTCATCAATAAGTAAAATGACATATCTAAATCGAAACCTATGAAATTCATGAGCAAACAGATATGGTAGAGAAAACTAGTCCGTATCGACCCTCGCAAGTAACAAATTGTTTTAGAATCAACAACAAACTATGCCATCTAGGTTTTAGTAAGGCAACAGGAATACCTTTTACACAACAGTTGGTTTTCCAAGATTCCATAAACAAATTCCATGAAACTTCTTCTATCATGGTGTTTTTCAACCATATGTGTCCCTTCAATGGAATCCCTGCAGCTTTGCTAACAAAATCTTCTGTCAATTCTAATTGTATGTCTCCTATCTTAGCTCTGAATTCGTCAAAGGTTCATGCGAAGGCCTCTGCTACCTAAAGATTATAACCCTCAAATTTCTTAAGGAAAATATCCCAGCCATGGTTCTTTAGGTCTTCAATCACATCCTCATGGGAAAGTAAGGCTTTGCATCCGTTCGGCTCTATGCGAACAACGTGCGCCATGACCACTATAACCATAATGCAAAAAAGATTACTCAAAATGGTTTTAGGTTCCAGTCGTGTGAGCAACAAAAAACAGTCAGAATGGAGAATGGAAACATGAAAATAATAGAGCCTGTTGGGTATCATAACTTGAATAATGGAAATGAAAACTAGAGGATTCATTGTAATCCTTACCATCTCTTGTGATGAGTGCCAAACTATAGAGGAAAAAAACGCTATGTAGGTAATGAATAGCTTTGTTAATGCGTGGAGCCAGCCAGGTAAGGTGAGAACGTGAGTACAACAGGTTTGTACTCATTGGCATGGACGTTGATATGACCATCAAACTCATGACATAATACCAAATAATTAACCAAAGTTTTTCATGTATCCAAGCAATTTGATAATGAACTATCAAACCATTGAAACAATAATAATCGTATTAACACAAAAAAAATTGGATCCAACAACCATTTAATAAGATTCAAATTTCAATTACATATGGATGGCTTGTTAAAATATATTTCTAAGACATAAAATGATTAAAACAAGCCAAGTTTTATGCTTAATTCATGCTTACAGTCATGAATTAAACATAAAACAATCGAAAATTTGAAAAGTAAAAATTAATAAGGTGGGCTTTAACCCAACAATCATTTCGAAACTTAAAAGAGCCTTCATAGTTTCGAGGTGGTGGCAGCTACAAAAAAATGTGATGTCTTTTGATCATGTTAAATATCAAAATCATGTGTGGCTGCCAGCAATTGCATAACATGGGCAGTGATTTCCTTTGATTTTTCTATGCCATGAAGCATAGCATGGGCAGTAATTTTCTTTATTTTCTTTCAAAGTCACAAGCTTATTTTTTTCCAGGTAACAACTCCCCTCAAAATAATTCCAGGCCAACAATAGGGCTCAAAGCCATTAAAACAATATACTCAATATGATCTCAACATGTAATTAGAAGGAATAGAACTTGGGTGGGGAGGATAACAGTCTGTCCCACAATCACACGAGATAGATCCAATTGACATTGATGTCCATACTTATGAAAACAATTTTTTATTTTTATTCTTTAATTGTGGTGAGTAGTTCTTAACTTTCTTTGTTAGTCAATTTTATAAAATAAAATGAAGTTGATGCCAAAATCATTTATTTTACTTTATTTTAAGAAAAAACTTTATTCTCCATTTTGACCATTCAATCATGAAATTTTGTGAATCAATACTGTGAAGAGTTTAATATTACCAATTTCTCATCAAAGTGCAAAAATTACATCATTATAAAGTGAAAAAGTTGGCTGCGATATATCACATCACTCCAAAATTTCCTTTATCATGACATATTTCATTGCGTCAAGGTTTCTTACTATGCAACACATTTCACTTGATCAAACTTTCCTTCATCATGACAAATGGAAAATTTATAATTGTGAGTCATCACATGGACCAAAATTTTCCACTTGCATGACATATTGTAGAGGATGAAGTTTTATTCACTTGCAATATATCACACAAAGTTTTCCTTCATGCGATATATTGTATCTTCTCAAACTTTCTATTTATACGACACATCACACCGCACCAATGTTTTGTTTCATGTGATACATAAAGGTCAAAACATTTTATTTAAAGGGAACACATAAAGACATGTTTTAGAGTGGTATACATAAGTCAAAGCATCGTTTTCTACTACACAATGTGTATCGCACCTAAAATGCCTTTGGTTGCAACATATTGCACAAATCCAAAATCCATTTTGTTGCAACATATCACATCATATAAAAGTTTATTTCTGTGCATTAAATGGGATAGAAAGCTAATCGTTCTTGATTGTGGGAAAAACTCCACAGTTAAGTGGGATTGATCTAGAGTAGTCTTGAGATGGGTGACCTCCTAGGAAGTCCTGGTTACTAAGTGCAAGCCCCATGGGTGATGATTTATTCTATGAAATTCACTTCTCTAGTTTCAATCCCACTTCTTCATACCTATGAGCATCATCCAATGTAATGAGTGCTAAGTGGAATATTAAAAATCATGAGAAATTCATCAGTTGTGACTAATTCTCATGTATATGGGTTACATATTATTGACTTACTCTATGCAGATAATCTAGAAAAAAAGGATAATTCATAACTATTGAAGGGAGATCTAACTTAATTGTTCATAAGACATAATACTTTCTAAGGTTTTGCAAATGGGGTATCAAGCTAAGTGGGTTTGATTGTGGGGAAAAATCCATAGTTAAGCGAACTTGAGCCAAATGAGTCTTTGGATGGGTGACCTTCTGGGAAGTCCTAGTTACTAGGTGCAAACCACGAAGGTGATGATGAATGATATGTGACTAACTTCGCTAGTTTCAATCCTATTTATTTTCCCATGTGAGAATCACCCATTGCAATGAGTGCTAAGTGGACGATTCAAAATTATGAGAAATTTGTTAGTTGTGACTAATTCTAATGGATATAGGTCATACACTATTGACTTACTCTATGCAGATAATCCCCTAAAAATGTTATTTGATATGTTGGACTACAGAAGCCCCTCGATGCTTAAATAAAAGAGTGAAGGGATCTCTAATTGAATAGTTCATAAGGCACAATACTTGCTAAGGTTTTTCAAAAAGGGTAGCAAGCTAAGTGGGCTTGATTATGGGGAAAAATTCACAATTAAGCATGCTTGAGCCAGAGGAGTCTTGGGATGAGGGACCTCCTAGGAAGTCATGGATACCAAGTGCAAGCCCCAAAAGTGATGATTGATGCTATGCAATTCACTTTTCTAGTTTGAATCCCACTTCTTCACCCTTGCAAGTATCACTTGATGTAATGAGTAATAAGTGGAATATTCAAAATCATGAATATTCAAAATCATGAGAAATTCATTATTTGTGACTAATTCTCATGGATATGGGTCATAGATTATTGAATTGTTATATGCATATAATCCTGAAAAAATGATATCTTATATCTTGGATTGTGGAATCCCCTTCATGCTTAAATAAAAGAGTGAAGGAATATATAAATGAATAGCTCATAAGGAAAAATACTTGCTAAGGTTTTGAAAATGGGGTAGCAAGCTAAGTGGGCTTGCTTGTGGGGAAAACTCCACAATTAATCATTCTCGAGCTCAATGCTATACAATTCACTTATTTAACTTTTCAATACCACTTATTCACCCTGATGAGAATCACCTGATGCAATGAGTGTTAAGTGGAGTATTCCAAATCATAAGAAATTTTTTAATTGTAACTAACCCTAATGGATATGAGTCATATATTATTGGCTTACTCTACACATTTAATATTGAAAAATCATTTCTCATATGTTGGACTGTGAAAACCCCTTGACGCTTAAATAAAAGAGTGAATGTATCTCTAACTAAATAGTTCATAAGGAACAATACTTGCTAATTTTTGCAAATTTGGTAGCAAGCTAAGTGGGCTTGATTGTGGAGAAAACTCCATAGTGAAGCATGCTTGAGCCAGAGGAGTCTTGGGATGGGTGACCTCCTGGGAAATCCTAGTTACCAGGTGCAATCCCCATAGGTGATGAATGTTGCTATCTGATTCACTTTTCTAGATTCAATCCCACTTCTTCACTCCTCTGAGCATAAATCAATGCAATGAGTTCTAGGTGGAATATTCAATATCATGAGAAATTACTCAATTGTCACTAATTATCATGGATATCGATAATATCTTATTGAATTAATCTATGTAAATAATCATGAAAAAAATCATATCCCATATGTTGGACTATATAATCCCCTTGATTCTTAAATAAAAGAGTGAAGAGAGTTCTAACTGGGTAAATTAGAAGGCACAATACTTTATAAGGTTTTGCAAATGGGGTAGCAAGCTAAGTGGGATTTCTTGTGGGAAAAACTCCATATTTAAGAATACTTGAGAAAATGGACTCTTGGAATAGGTGAACTCCGGGGAAGTCTTGGTTACTAAGTGAAATCCTTGGAGGTAATGATTGATGATATGTGATTCACTTCACTAGTTTCAATACCACTTATTCACCACTGTGAGCATAAACCGATGCAATGTGTGCTAAGTGGACTATTCAGAATCATGAGAAATTATTTATTTGTGACTAATTCTCATGGATATGTGTCAAATATTTTTTACTTAATCTACATAGATAATCTCAAAAAAATTATATCTCATCTACTAGATAGCAGAATCCCCTTGATTCTTAAATAAAAGAGAGAAGGGAGATCTAACTGAATATTTCATAAGGTACAATACTTGTTAAGGTTGTGAAAATGGAGTAGAAAGATAAGTGGGATTGATTGTGGGGAAAACTCCACATTTTAGCGTTCTAGAGAAAGAGGAGTCTTGATATGGGAGACTGCTTGAGAATTCCAAAATTTTATTTGTTGCAACATATCACATCGCATCAAAGTTTATTGTTGTGAAACACATTGCACTTGATCAAAATTTCCTTCAGCATGACAATGGGAAAATTTGTAATTGTGAGTCATCACATGGAACAAAGTTTCCCACTTGCGTGGCATATCATAGAGGATGAAGTTTTGTTCCCTTGTGATATGTCACACAAATATTCTCTTCATGTGATATATTGCATCTTATAAAACTTTTGATCTCTACAACACATCACACCGCACCAAAGTTTTGATTTGTGCAATACATAAAGGTCAAAATGTTTTTTTTAAAGGGGGTACATAAAGACAAGTTTTAAAGTGGTCTGCATAAGAAAAATAGTCTTTGGTCATGACACAATGCATATCGCACCTAAAATGTCTTTGGTTGCAAGATATCACATCGCTCCAAAACTTCCTTTGTTGCAACATATCCCATCATGTCAAAGTTTATTTCTATGCATTAAATAGGGTAGCAAGATAAGCATGCTTGATTGTGGGGAAAAATCCATAGTTATGCATGCTTGAGCTATGGGATTATTGAGACGGGTTACCTCCCAGAAAGTCTAGGTTACAGAGTGAAATACCCAAAGGTGATAATTGATTCTATGCAATTCACTTCACTATTTTAAATCCCACTTCTTCACCCCTATGAGGATCATTCGATGTAATGAGTTCTAAGTGGACTATTAAAAATCATGAGAAATTCATTAGTTGTGACTAATTCTCATCGATATGGGTTATAGATTATTGACTTACTCTATGAAGATAATATAAAAAAAAATGATATCTCATATGTTGCACTGCAAAAGCTCCTCGATGATTAAATAAAATATTGAAGCAAGCTCTATCTAAAAGTTCATAAGGGATAATACTTACTAAGGTTTTGCCAATGGGGTAGAAATATAAGTGGGTTTTATTGTGGGGGAAACTCCACAATTAAGCACACTTGAGCTAGAGGAGTCTTGGGATGGGTGACCTCCTGGGAAGTCCTGGTTACTAGGTGAAAACCATGAAGGTGGTGATCAATGATATCTGAATAAATTCGCAAGTTTCAATCCCACTTATTCTCCCCTATGAGCATCACCCATTGCAATGAGTGCTAAGTGGAATATTAGAAATCATGATAAGTTTGCCAGTTGTGACTAATTATCATGGATATGGGTCATAGTCTATTGACTTACTCTATGCAGATATTCTTAGAAAAAATGATATCTCATATGTTGGACTACAGAAGCCCCTTGATGGTTAAATAAAATAGTGAAGGGAGTTCTAACTAAATATTTCATAAGAAACAATACTTGCTAAGGTTTTGCAAATGGGGTAGCAAGCTAAGTGGGCTTGATTATGGGGAAAACTCCATAGTTAAGAACACTTGAGTTAGAAGAGTCTTGGGATAGGTGACCTGTCGGGAAGCCTTGGTTACTAGGTGAAAGCCTCAAAGGTGATGATTTATTCTATTCAATTCACTTCATTAGTTTCAATCCCACTTCTTCACCCCTATGAGAATCACCCTATGTAGTGACTGTTAAGTGGAATATTCAAAATCATGATAAATTCATTTGTTGTGACTAATTATCATGGATATGGGTCATATATTATCGACTTACTCTATGTATATAAAATAAAAAAAATATATCACAATGTTACTTTCTCAAACTTTCCTTCATCGCAACAAAGGGAAAATTTCTGAAAGAACTCCTTTGCATCCTCCCTACCATCTCATCCTCCAAATATTTGTCTCCTTGTGATTCATAAAGGACAATTTTTTTTTAAAGGGGGTGCATAAGGGAAAGTTTTAAAGTGGTATGCATAAGAAAAAGTGTCTTTGTTCATGACATAGTGCATATCACACCCAAAATTCCTTTGGTCATGACATATCACATCGTTCTAAACTTTTCTTTGTCACGACATATCACATCGCATCAAAGTTTCTTTCCATCCGACATATCACACTTTCTCAAACATTCCTTCATCATGACAAACATAAAATTCTAATATAACTCCTTTGTATCTTCCTTACCATCGCATCCTTTGAATATTTCTTTCCTTGCGACTCATAAAGGACAAAACATACTGGATCAAATCAAAGTTTCTTTCTATGTGACACATTGCACTTTCTCAAACTTTCCTTCATCACGACAAAGGGAAAATTTCTAATTGTGATTCATCACATGGACCTAAAGTTTCTTCTTGCATGACATATCATAGAGGATGAAATTTTCTTCCCTTGCGATATATCCCACAAATTGTTTCTTTGTGTGACATACCACATCTCTAAAAAATTTTGATCTTTACAATGCATCCCACACACCAAAGTTTTGTTTCATGCGATACATAAAGGACAAAATGTTTTTTTAAAGGAGATGCATAAAGAAGAGTTTTAAAGTGGTATGTATAAGTCAAAGTGTCACTTTCTTTGGCCACGACACATTCTGTATCACACCTAAAATTCCTTTGGCCACGACATATCACATCTCTCAAAAAAATTCTTTGTTGCAACATATCGTATTGAATCAAAGTTTCTTTCCATGCAACACATCACACTTTTTCAAACTTTTCTTCATCGTGAAAAAGGGAAAAAATCTAAAATAAATCCTTTGCATCCTCCCTACCATTGCATCTTTCGAATATTTATTTCCTTGAAAGTCATCCCATGGACCAAATGTTTCCACTTGTGTGACATATCATGGACGATGAATTTTTCTTCCCTTTTGATATATCACACAAATATTTTCTTTGTGTGACATATCACATCTCCCCAAACATTCTATCTCTATGACTTGGATTTGGCGCCATTTTTGGAGGACCTTTGGTGGCATTTTCCATTTCCAAGACGTAATATGCATCACTAGAAGTGAGAGTATAAAAGGATAGAAGTGCATCTGGATGGTTAGAAAGGCACCAATAAAGACAATTTTTAACACAATGAGTATCACATCTAAAATGATTTTGGCCATGACATATCACATCACTCCGATATTTTATTTTTTGTGACATATTGCATCATGTCAAAATTTATTTTCGTGCGACACATCTCGCTTGATCAAATATTCCTTCATTGTGACAAAGGGAAAATTTCTAATTCCAAGTCATAGCATGGATAAAATCTTTCCACTTGTGCAACATATCGCAAACGATGAAGTTTTCTCCTGAAACTTTCAAACTTTGTGACACATCGCACCACACCAATATTTTGTTTTGTGTGATACATAAAAGACAAAACTTTTTTTAAAGGGGGTACATGAAGACAAGTTTTAAAGTGGTATGCATAAGACAAAGTGTCTTTGGCCATGAAATAATGTGTATCACACCTAAAATGCCTTTGGTCTTGACATATTGCATTGTTCCAAGTTTTCCTTTGTCATGACATATCACATCACATCCTAAATTGTTTTCCATGCGACACATTTCACTTTTTCAAACTTTCCTTCCTCGTGACAAAGGGAAAATTTCTAAATGAAATCCTTTTCATCCTCCTTATAATTGTATCCTTCAAATATTTCGTTCCTTGTAAGTCATTGCATGGACAAAAATTTTCCACTTGCATGGCATATCATAGAGGATGAAGTTTTCTTCTCTTGTGATATATCGCTCAAAGTTTTTTTTTGTGTGACATATCACAGCTCCTCAAACCTTCTATCTCTACGACCGAGATCTTATGTCCGTTTCAATGGATCATTTGTGGCTTCTTTTGTGCATGTGAAGGAGGATGCATCACTAGAGGCAAGAGGAGGAATGACCATAAGTGCACGTGGATGGTTAGAAGGGAACCAATGGTTATCGAATGGATCTGATGACCATGAGGAGACTAAAAAAGTGGGGGAGGACATCCTCTTCTATGATAGGATACCAGGATCTAGTGGCCTTTTTTACAAATCTTTGGTGGCCTTTTCTATGTCCAATAAGGAATATGCATCATTGGCAGTGAGATAATGAGTGGATAGAAGTCCATGTGGATGGTCAAAAGGGCACCAATGGTCTTCAAATAGATTTGACAACCATGAGGGGAATAAAAAGGTGGTAGAGGACACCCCATGCCTGAGATATCATGGTTGGTGCCAAGGAATGGATGATAGAGGATGGTTATATGGTCATCTAACAATATCAATGGAGATAGAATGACTCAAAGTTCACCTCAAGACATAGATTGGACATAGACTACATAAGAGAATGTCTTATGGTGTAAAAATGTTGGATCATCAAGCATTGATGGTTCATCACACATCTCCTGGATTTAGTCAGTCGAGTGGTCAACATACACCTATCTATAGTTGGTTGGGAGATTGACTAACACACTACATCAGTCGGTCGAATAGTCAACATGCCTGTCGGTCGAACACTGACCAGTAGTTAACGATAGTCAGATGGTGGATCGACCTTACCAACAATCGACTACGAGTTGGATGACTAGTAGGTTGATTCAAGCATCCTTGTCGAGGTGACTCGACCTCATGGATTTGGAGGAGTCAACTCCATCTGATGGTTACATGTGGAGAATATCTTCCAGATTCTATGGAAGTTGGTTAAATATTGAGGCTATAAATAGCAGATCCCTTGCTTCATTTGTAATATATAAATTTTGCAATAGATCATGTGGATCAATATGTGGAATATGCACTCTGATGTTTTGATCAGAGTGTGCTCTTCTTAAGTGTTGTAATGGTGTATTTAGACACCACCCTTTGTCTTAGAAGTTTTTTTTCCTCTTTGATTATATACAGTAATGTGTTCTCTTCTTCAAGTCGTGTTATGTCGACATGTTATCTACAAACCTTGTTGAGTCAGATCTATTGTGTGATTGACCCTGGTTCGGTGGTTTTTTTATTAGAACTTATTGAAACAGACCAATTTTTGTCTAGATATTGAAGATGACTTGGAAGATTGATCTTGTTGTTATGAATGGATAAAATTATGCATTATGGGAAGCATAAATGAAAAACCTAATAAAGAGCAAAGGACTATGGAAGTATACAAAGGTTGTGATTCCAGATCCAACAAACAACCAAGAAAAATTCTTTGTTTATGGAAAGAAGGATGAGGCCATGGGGATCATCATGACCTATGTCCCATGGGAGATTCAATTTTACCTTAGTGGAATTGACTTCCCTCATCAAGATTGGAAGAAGATAAAGTTGTTGTTCAACCAAGTTGACAAAATCCACATCATGCAATTGGAGAAGGAGTTGATCTCTCTCAATCCTCATTGTTTTGATATAATAGAGGACTCTTTAGCGTGTATCAAATAACTCCATTTGAAATTGGGAGAATGTGGAAAGAACTATAAGAATAAATATGGACAAATCATTGATTTGGTCCTGGTGAACTTGAGAACACCATTCGACGTGTTCATGTCGACTTTCCACACCAATTGGAAAGCACACAAGGAAGATCATAAGGATTATACCTTTGAATATTTATGTGGTATTTTGATTACTAATCAACAAATATTTCTTAAAGAAGGAGAGCTTGGTAGTAAACACCAAGCCCACTTTCTCAAGGGAAAGAGCAAGATGGACCCTAGGGATAGAGTGAAGTTTGATGCCTCTATACAAAAACCTACATACCATGACCAGAAACTGTAGAGAAAAATAGACGCACCCTGGTGAAGTTGAAATATGAATACATGTCAGTACTATGGAAATACTAGACATGTGGAGAAGGTATGCTATAAGAAATGATACAATTTAGAGGAGAAGGTTAAACACCTTGAAGGAAACGTTTTTGTTGTACATTGACCCACTGATAATTTCACCTTCCAAGTCAAAACGTATCAGGCCTTGTTGTCTCTTTCTGTGCATAACATACGAGTAGTCGACTATGGGTTCACTCATCATATGGATAAGGATGCTTCCTTATTCACGTGGTTGGATGAAGCTAAGGAGAGGAAAATCTATGTCACTGGTGATTTTTCTTTGGATCTTGTTGATCAAGGTGATGTTACTTATCGACATGGGAATATTGTGGATGTCTATCATATGCCAAACCTTAGTGCCAATCTGTTGTTTGTTTCTTAGCTAACATAGATAGGTAATATTGTGGAATTTTATCCATATTGGTTCTATGTTTGTGATTTGAAGAAAAGAAAGTCAATTGTCGTCAGCACGATTCTCAACCCGACGGAAAATTTGTATAAATTTCATGAAATGACTCGACCTGACACCAAACTGACTTCACTTGTTTCTCACACTGATGATAGAATTTGAATTTGGCATGAACAACTTGGACACTTAAATTTGTATAGTTTGCAGTCGATGGAAACTTAGAACATGGTTGTTGGTTTACCAAACCTGTTCCCCCCTGAAGGAGTATGTAAGGGCTATGTACTTGGGAAGAATCATCAAACACCATTCGACTTTGGAGAAGCATGGTGAGCACATAACCTATTGGAGCTAGTTCATAGTGATGTTTGTTTTATCAATATACCTTCACTCGAAGGTGCAAGGTATATTTTTCATTGATGATTTATCTCGCTTTACTTGGTTTTATTTTATGAAGAATACAAACAATTTCTTTGAAGTGTTCAAGGAATTTAGGGCCTTTACTGAAAATTAATGTGGCATGTTACCCCCTCACACAAGGCATAACTATGGAGATCATGTATCGAGGCCCACAGGTAGCAGACATGGAATGTCGAGATCCATATTGACTAGCATATCCCTGAAGGGCCCTTCCTATTCATTGATGCACCATTATACATCACCGACATCATAGCATCATTCATCACACCGACCTGGCCCCAGAGGACAACATGTCTTCCTTCATGAGGTAATAAGTCAGGTATTGTGGTAAGTGTCACCCTAATAATTGGATCATTTGAACATGTTGCAAAGAATTATTTCTTGATTATAGAACATTTTCTTGGAAATTATACTCTTTTCCTTGTTTAACCTTGGTGGGTGTCATTTCATCCTAGAAAGTTGGTCACCCTTGGGGATGGGGTTCTACTGTGGGTTCCATGAAGAGTCAACGTCCATTCCCAATCATACTTATCACCTAACATTCTCTTTCCATTCCACTTCCTCATCTTTTGGGATGTTCTAGTGCACTGACCCAAGAAGGGATTGTACGTCATTTCATGGGATGAAGGGGATAAAGGCCCAAAGGGAATGTAGATGGAAAAAGACAAAAGCCAAAATTGTAACATTTTATATGCTCACCCAATAAGGTCTTTAGAACAATGAGACATTTCTCTTAAAATAATTGAAGATCTGGAACAAAAATTTCACATTATATAGATGTCCCACTTGTTGAGTTGTGTACACGCATGTGGTGTCCTTTTATTTCCATGCATATGGCACTCTTTGTACCTCTAGCTTCAAGTGACATTATGGTACTCCTTTCAAGTATTATGTTACACAATTTTAGTACCCAATTATTCTAGATTTTAATTAATTAATGGTAAATAAACAGGCTTGGAAAAATGATGCATTGAAAACGAAGGTGTAGCACACCCTCTACAAAGGCACCCATAAATGAGACAATAAAAACCCTTGTATGTCATGAACCCCATGCCCGAAGGTCTTACCCAACTATGTCTCACACTCACACATGGCTTGGATAATTTTACCTTGGGAAACACCTTTGACTTGAGAATTGACTGGCCCAATAGGACATCTTGACACCCCTCCCACACCTAANTCTTTGAGCATTTGTTTAGTTTGAAAAGGGGGGTTTAATGCACTTGTTCTAGTAGTTTGATTATTATATGTGGCTTACTTGGCATGATCCTATGACTTATGGACCCTTGGAGGGAATATATGTTTGTCTTTGCAAGACCTTGCCCATTTGACAAGTATTCATGAGGATATGACTTGTTTAGACCTTCATGAGTGATTTGGAGCCCATTGATGAATGTAGAGACACCACGTTTGGGGTAGGCTCGTGACCACCAGTTGCAAAGTGAATAAAGGGGGTCGTTTCCTTTGGAGTCACTCTAGCATGGTTAGGAGACTAGCTCCCATCCATCTCCACTTGGACGCTGGTCTTTGGAGGCTTGAACATCACCCTAATATCCCATGACATCACTAGGGCTTGGGGGTTTCAATGGAGGATGACTTGATGTGGTATTTTGGCACATGCAGGCATGATCCAGGGTGTTTGGAGGTAAATTGATACACTTATCTTCATCAACATTCCACATTGGGTGCCCAATGTCACCCTAGAAGGGCATGATGTCACCCGTTTAAGGGTCATTTTGTAAAAAATGAATTTATTTTAATTAAATGGAAAAATTAAGAAGTAGGCTCATAATTGTGAAAAGACACAACTTTTGATTAATAAGGCTAGGATTTCCCATTTAAATATGGCTAGCCTAATTCATTTTTAGATATAACTTTTACTCAAAAGAGGACTTTGTGTTGGAAATAGAGGATCGTGGAGCAATAAAATAAAACAATGCGAAAATAAAACACAAAAGATACACAATGCAATAGAGACACAGATATACATGGTTCACCCAGTGTGGGCTATGTCCACCAGAGAAATTGTCAGGTCCTTCCTTTATTATTATCCAGCAAATGAAGGGATACAACCTACTACAAACCCACTGTAACTTCCTCTTCTTTCTCTCACAGTCTCCTATCTCAGAATACAATATTCACTATCATACCTAGCCGCAATACATTTCCCTCATAAAAGAGGGTTTCCTTCTAGGGAAAAAAACCCTAACATAATTTCTACCGTTAGATCTGCAAACTTATAATGAACAGTCCAGATTTACAATGAAATTACAATATACATTTATAAGGAAATTATTCCTTTGGGGGCTTCACCCCTGATCCCCCGCCAGGGGCTCGCTTTCCCCATCGGGGGATGCTGCCCCCCCCCTTCTGCATTCCCTCGCATGGAAGAGTGGATGTCGCCCCCCTTTTTTCATAATATCTTTTAATAACTAAATTAGGTAACTGAATATGAAGGTTTCTATAGTTAGTCAAATTATGCAAGTTTCCACAATTAATCATAATGTAGATAAAAATCAAATTACGCAAGCTTCCACAATTAATTAGATCAAAATTAATTATAATGTAGATCAAATTATGCAAGTTTCCACATTTAATCATAGTGTGGAGATTTCGGCAAATTTCCACATAGTGTATGTATTCCACAAGTAATCGTAGTGTATGGAGTTTTGAACGTTTCAAAATCTTTTGGTAAGCTAGACTGTATTTAGATCTTTCGGTAAGTTAGACTGTATTTAGATTTTTCATGGTGGATTTAAAAACTCTATTAGAATGTATTTAGGTTTTTTGTGGTGGATTTAAAGGCTCTCTTTATCGAGATATAGTTAAATTTAGAGTCATTATACCAAGTGGACTCATTATCAATCAAAATAGGATGGTGTTTTAATCTAAAAACCATGTCAAATGGATGCATGGTTGAAGAAATTGGGATGTTTTAATATAACTTATATTAATCAATGCATTGTTGCAAGAACTAACCATGAAGATTTAAATCGCACATCTTGCCAATACTTCACCAAAGTTGCAAGCATTCACAAGTTTCTATATACTATGATAAGATCACAGGCAAAAGGCCAACTCAGTTATTTAGAAGTCTGAAAAATAACATACAAACACACACACACATACACACACACTCACACACACACACACACACACACACACACATATATATATGCACAAGCATATATATATATATATATATATATGTAAAATCCTCTTATTAGTCCTTGTCGTAGGCATAGAGGGACTATAGCGATCG
>JASDQU010212638.1:0-18545 GCA_032191745.1 Picea mariana
CCTCGAGAGAATCGCTCACAGGCCAAGAAACCTGTTCTTCCAAATTCAATCACCTCTCTCACCTAGAGAGAGTGTTGTACAAACTAGCCAACATGACACACGCAGTCCAGCACTGCGTGGCCACAACAACCAACGGGGAAAACAGTCACGGGCTTTCCAATAGGCTCAACAATGACAGGATGGTCTCGTGGTTATGGCTTGGGGACAGATATTCCACACATAGGCTTGATCTATTTAGACAGAGGATGTCTTGGCCTTCCATAAATCAACACAATCTATCCCCAAAATCAACACAGACTTTTCCCACGGTTTCAGAATTGCACGAGGTCTCTTGTAGAAGTCTGATAGGTTCATGCTCAGGCAGTCGAGTAGAATGGAGGAGAAAACTCACCACGACTCATCTCAGCTGTTAAATTTGCATGGGCTTAGGTTGACACTTGTCACCCATGAAACTGCATGCATTTTTTCAGCATGCGTTCCTTCCATTTGGAAGTTGCTTGTCTTTCCCAAAAAGAACTTAGGATAAAACATAATATTCACATGTCTTTTGGAATAATATTTTAATATTATTCCACAAGGACTTAAGTCCCTAGGCTTAGCCCCCGAGGCTCAACACTTAGCCCCTCTTCCCACCTTCCAGCCCCCTAATCCCTTGCCCAATCTGTGGAAGCTTAGTCCCCCATCACTCATTCATCGTGGTCGGTCTGCATGCGGCGGTGTTAAAATTTTTATTAATAATGTGCATAGATACATGTACAAAATAAGGCTCTTTGCCTTCAACACTTAGGCTCTCTGGACTAACAATCACATAAGCCCACCAAATTATATTAACTTGTCTCACTAGCCTATAAAAACATATTTACAATTCATTTCACAAGTATGATATACAACAGGGCTCAGCCTTGGGGACATTACAAATATGCTGCCAATTAAGTATTGTCTAAATATTTTCAAGGCCTACATGATAGCCAACATTTATTTGTCGTATATAGATTATAGTCTCTTTGACTCACTGATATTTCTTCTCTCAAAGACTATGGGGTGACCTCCCTACATAGATATTGCTCCAATCCCCTCTCTTGATGCATCACACTCCAATACAAAGGGATGTGAAAATTTAGGAAGTGCTATAACTGGGCATGTTCTCATGACCTCCTTCATCTTTTCAAAAGTTCTTTGTGATGCCTCAGTCTAGTGGAAAGATCCTTTCTTCATCAAATCGGTGAGCGGTGCCCCCAACTGTGAGAACCCTCTCACAAACCTCTTGTAATAACTGCACAACCCAAAGAATCCCCTCAACTCTGTGATATTTTTAGGTGTTGGCCAATCCAAAATGGCCCTAATATTTTCCTGATGTACCTAAAACCTCTGCTCACTGATGATGTGGCCTAGGTAAATAAGCTCCCTCATGTCGGATTCACACTTGGATTCTTTGGCATATAATTATTGTGACTATATAATTCTTAGAACCTCATCCAAATGTATCAAGTGTTCTTCCCAAGTCCTACTATATTTCACGATGCCATCAAATAATACTAACATATACTTCCTCACTGTCCTATGAAAATGTGGTTCATACAAGACTGGAAGGTAGCCGATGCATTGGTCATCCTGAAAGGCATGACCAAGAGTTGAAAGTGCACAAAATGGCACATGAAAGCTATTTTTTCAATGTCTTTCTCTCTGATGTTGATATGGTGGTAACTTGAGTGAAGATTTGTCTTGGTAAAGGAGACTTCTTGATGTAGCTCATCCATCAACTCGTCTATGTGCGGAATGGGGTACCTATTTTTTATAGTCTTGTTATTAATTTCCCTATAATCTATGCACATCCTCAGTGTGCTGTCCTTATTTAGGACCAATATGACTGATGAAACAAATAGAATAGTGCTAGGCCTTATGTGCCCCATCACAAGAAATTCCTTGATTCCTTTCTCAATCTTGTCTTTGAATATTTTGGGATGTTTGTAAGGTGCGGTGATCACTAGTGTTTCCACCACCTCTAAATCAATAGTATTATCAAGTGCTCTATCTGGTGGGTGCCCCAGTGGTATTGGCCCAAATACTGGTTCATATTGAGTCAAAATTTCATTGATCTCAAGATGATAATAATGTCTTCCATATGAATTGCTCCTGGTGGTGATCAAACACTCAACATCATATGCCACATCTCCATGCCTGAAAAATCCTCTCCATTCTCTTTGCCGATACCATCCTGGGTGATCCTATAGACATGAACCTCAACACCACCTTTTCCCATTTGTATCCTTGAATCTCATTGTTAGGGTTTGGTAATTGAACCCAACCTCTCCTAGTGAGTACAACCACTGAACGCCAAATACTGCATCAATATCAAAAAAATCAAATAGATAGAAAGTGTCTGTCACAGTGTAGTTTCCTAGTTTAAACTTCATATTTGGTACCCTGTCCAAGCATATCATGGTGTACCCATCTGCCAATGCTACAATTAATCCCTCAAAATCCTCAGTCTGTAATCCCCTCTTGGCTACTAAGGATGCATCTACAAATTTATGGGTTGCCCTACCATCCACCAATGTTGTGATCCACTGGACCTGAATGAGGCCCTCAAGCCTAATGGTTTCATACCTGGGAACTCCTGAAAGGGTAGCTATGGTTCCACCCTTCACTAATACTCATGGTTTTTTCATCCCACCTGATTGTGGTTCTGTCCGTGGCTGAGGTTTCTTTGGAGGATTCCCCTCCTCATGTGTATGCTCCCCCTCTGAGCCACTATTTGATGTGGATTTGATCTCCTTCTCACCATCTGATGCCACCTCAATGTAGTGTATCTATCCATTTCCCAAGAATTTGTATCCTAGGACCCACAAATCCCTACAGTTGAAGGATAAATTCTTTCTCATGAGTTCCCGCCTAGTCTCATCATCCAATTTCGTTTTATGAAGGAGGAGGTTTTGTCAACAAAGGGTTTAAGTTTTTAAGCAAGGTACCAGTAAAGGGCATGATTGGGGGCTCCTATGTCACTTACTATATGTTGGAGAGGGATGTGTTTTTTATGTACCGAGTTTTAAACCTTTTAAAGCTCAGTTAGAAACCTCAACGCATCATATCTGCAGTTAGATCACTAGTGTTAGTAGTAAATATCTAGATCCTAGGGGTTTGGGATATTTTACCAGCTTCTTGAAAAAGGATTCAACTTCTCCATAGCCCCTAAACATAATCCCATTGAAGAAATTATTTTCTCCATTGAATCCATCACCCACAACCTTCCCACTCACGAAGCGGAAGAAATTAGACAAGAGTGTGAAAGGATACTATGACAATAAACCTCCTAAACTCAACTTACCAAAAGAAAAACTCCTTGCTATTCGTCGCCTTAATTTCAACCCGAACATAATTATCCTCAAATTCGATAAAGGAAATACTTTAGTTATTATGAACACTTCTGACTATGATTCCAAACTCCTTAACCTCCTCTCTTCCTCTTCTTACAAACTGTTTCCCAAAAACCCCATTAATTCCATGACCAAATTGGTCACCAAAGCCATCAAATCCTCTTGCCTCGATTTTAACATCCAAAAGTGTATAATTCCTCACAACTCCTAAACCCCTAAGATCTATGGTCAACCCAAAATACATAAAAAATATATCCCTCTCCAACATATAATAAGCGACATAGGAACCCCCAATCATGCCCTTTACTGGTACCTTGCTTAAAAACTTAAACCCTTTGTCAACAAAACCTCCTCCTTCATAAAAGACTCCACTGAGCTCCTGTAATATGGTGGGGTACACACAAGGAAAAGATCAACAAATTGTTCTAGTGCAAAAGGTTACTACGCATCAGATTCAATGCAGAACATGAGTATAAATATGAGGAAAAATATAAAGGATTTGGAAAACCCCAAGAACATGTAGAGAGGTGAATGGTTCAATGGATATTAGTACCACCAGAATAATTTCCACACCACTTTATCCACACATTAGAAGGTAGTTCGAAGAACTGGTGCACAGAACAAGAACAACGCAGGGAAATTGCCAACTGGGAAGAGATACAAAAAAAAATTGTAGTTACATTTTCCTTTGAGAATGACACTCTAGAGATTGATACAACACTAAAAGTGGTAAGAAACAAGATATTTGAAGAACCAGAATTTGAAATAATTCCAGCATCTCAGAGGGAGGCTAGTCAGACAGTCAGAAAATTGCTATAATGTTATCATGTAGTAGAAGCAGAAGAACCTGAAGAAGATAATCCACACAATATATAGATCCCAAAAGTAGAAGGTGAAAGAGAAGTATAAGGCCCCAAGATGGACTTAGAGTATTATGCCACACCATTAAAGGTTAAGATGGTCAACATTGGAACTGCAGACAACCCAAAGATGGCTAGTATTGGAGATTATTGGGATCATCAGATAGTAGAAAGGATCACAGAATTACTACGCGAGTACAGTGAGTTATTCTCAACAACATTCTAAGATATGAAGGGACCAGTAGGAGAGATAAGAGAGATGAAGATCCCATTGAAGCCAGAAGCAAGACCTATCAATCAGAGGCCATACATATTGAATCCAATATACAAAGAGAAGGTGAAGACAAAAATTGACAAGATTCTAGAAGCTGGTGTTATAGAACTCGTAGAAGAATCATAATGGAGCAGTCCTATGGTGGTGCAAGAAAATAAGCAAGGAGGGATCAAGATTTGTGTAGATTTGAGAAAATTGAATTATGCTTGCCTACATGATCCTTTTCCTACCCCTTTTACAATTTTTTTTTTGGAGAATGTAGGGGATCAAGAATCTTATTCATTTACACATGGATTTTCAGGTTATCATCATATCAAGATAGCGCCAAAAGATAAAGAAACGACAAAATTTTCTACAAAGTGGGGCTCATTTCAATAAACAATTATGCCATTTGGACTAAATAATGCACTAACCATTTTTTCAAGAGTAGTAGTAGCAACTTTCAAGGACTTTATTCATAAATTTTTGGAGGTTTACTTGGATGATTGGATAGTGTTCATTTTGTTGAAATATCATGTTGGGGTATTAAGGTTGATGTTGGATATATGCAGACAGTGTTAGATCTCATTAAACATTAATAAGTGTATTTTCAAAGAAACTTTTGGCATTTTGTTAGGGCATGTGGTGTATAAAGAGGGTCTACAAGTTGATCCTACTAAAATTGTTGTCATAGTTAACTTACCACCACAAAAATCAGTGCGCTAGTTGAAGAGTACATTGGGCCATACAGGGTACTATAGAAAATTCATAAGGGGATATACACAAATCTCTATGCCAATGGAGAAGTTGTTGAAGAAGGATACTAAGTAGTAGTGGAATGATGAATTCCAGAACAATATCGATATTTTGAAGGAGAAAATGGTTACTGCACTGATTTTAATATTTCTAGATTGGGATAAAGAATTTCTTGTACATGTAGATGCATCTGCAATTGCATTAGGGGACATATTGAACCAACCAGGAGAAGGTGATACAGATCACCCTATTACATTTGCAAACAAAAATTCATCAGATTCAGAACAAAATTATAACACTACATAAAGAGAAGGTCTAGATATGGTGTATGCTTTAAATAAATACAAACATTACTTGCTGGGACAACACTATAATATGTTTACAAACCATTCAACTTTGAGATACTTAGTTAATAAGCCAATGTTGGGAGGAAGGATATGCAGATCGCTGTTACTGTTTCAGGAATTTGACTTTGAAGTTGTGGTGAAGCCTCAGGGGTTGAATGAAGGACCATATCACCCGTCGAGGATAAAAAATGGATAAGAGCCCAGTAACTTGAAAGACAAATTTCCATATGAAAATTATTTTCAGTACAAATTGCAAATGAATATTTTGTTGACATTATTGATTTTTTGAGTACAAGATTTGCACCAAGAGAATTTATTGTTGAAGTTATTGCTTATACAGATAGAAATTACAGTTCTTATTTATTATTATAATCATTTAGCACATTCGCTGCATAAACAAGATAACTGAAAGAGAGGTAATCACATAAACAATAGAGACACACAAATTATCTTGGGAAACCCTCATGGGGCAGAAAACCCAACAAAAACTTCCTCAATATAGATAGACCAAATACCGAACATAAGCTCCTCCTCTACTCCTTCACTAGGAAGAGTAGTGCACCACTTGACCAAGAAATACCAAGAGATACCAAGAGATAGACCAAAAACCCTCCTTTACGTCACACTTAGCTGCAATAGTAGTTCCTTCAGGACTTGCACACTTCTTCATAGTTGCAGAGCTAGTGTGGTAAGTGTTCAAATGAGACAACATCATCACATATAAATACAATTTGTGAGGTGGAACTATGGTTGTGACTCTTCACTTGGTGGAGCCGACTTATCCTAGAAGTGGCTAAAACCAATTTACAATTACTAGGGGCCAACTTTACAAATACCACCATACAAATACATGTTGACCAATCCACAAAAGGGGATTTGATCTTACACAATACCTGACTTGATGAATCCACAAAAGGGGATTTGATTTATACAATAATGACTCAAATATAAGTAGAATATTCTTTGAATTTACAATAATTCAACATTCCCCCTTAACAAGAAGGGTATTCTATTGAGAACATTAGTAGCAACTGATGAGACTCAATCTAACATCAAGAGGAGGGGACATCACCATCAACATAAAAAACATTATCGTATCTAGAGATCATCAGAATTTTTTCTCATCATCAATATCATCATCATTTGCAGCATGGAGCTAGAATAACATCATCATCATAATCACCATGAAGCTGGAACATCAACATCAATAAGAAAAAGCTGGAACAACAACATCAACAACACGGAGCTGGAAAAACATCATTAACAACATGAAGCTGAAATAACATCATCATCATCAACAACATGAAGCTGGAACATCAACATCATCAACAACATGAAGTTGGAACATCAACATCATCAAAAACATGAAGCTGGAACATAAACATCATCAACAACATGAAGCTAGAACATCATCATAAAAATCACGAAGCTGGAACAACAACATCAACAACATGAAGATGGAACATGAACATAAACAACACGAAGTTGGAACAACAAAATCAACATCTATATGTGGCAACAGAATGAGGCAGGTGCATCAACAACAACATCTGTGGTACTCCGACACACAGTCCTTACCGGAACTTAGGGATATGCCTAGGAATCATAAGATTCCCTAGGATATAGAATCCTAAATGAGATACCACGTCGTACTTGTTGGTAGCCAAATATTCATGTCATTTCATCAATATTTAAAACACAATGTTTTAATCAAAAAATGTTTTTAATAGCTGCCTCTTTGTGTCTACGAAGACTTCAATTATGATTTTTGTTTGAAGAGTCACTTGATTGGTTGTTGTGTGTTTTTGAGTTTATGTTTTTTATTAAATTTATCATTTTACTCTTTTTTAATTTCATGACTTATTAAGCATGAAATTGAAATAAGCTTGGCATAAACACATCATACAATTTCTTAAGTTTTTCCTTGTAAAGCTGGATGAGTCTTTGAAATACCTAATGATATTAAAATCCTTCAAGGGTATTGAACATATCGTTTTGTGAAGTGTCTCTTTACCATTAAGGATATGAGCTGATCGCGTTTGGGTTATGCCTTGATCATTTTTCCATTAGTGTTTTGATTATCACTTTACACCTTCATGATATATTTTGGTTTTAAAACTTTGATATAAATCTATAGTCTGAATGCTACCCTCGACCATCATATCACAGTCTAATCACTGTTTTACATGGTTATTAGTCGTGCTTTGAAACCATTACACCCTTGTCCAGCTTGCTTGAGCTCACATTCATTCCATCGTTGATGGTTCTTCGTAATTTCGGGTTTAGGTTCTTATTAAAGGAGGTGGCTTTCTAGTGCATTGGTCCTCTAGTTCATGGTTCAATCAATAACTAAAGTGGTAGTCATTGTGGTCTTCTCCCAAAATCATAGTTATCAGAACACCTTCGATAATGAAAAACATATCGTTCGTATCAGGTGGTTTCAAACACAAGCTCATCCTTTTTACACTTGTTGATATATCGTAACCAAGTTTATGGCCCCTATGGTAAGGATAGAGCCAAATGGCTCACAGGATTTTCTCTCCCAAGATGACGCTGTGGATGATATCGTAGTCTTTGAATGGGTTAAATTTATACAGTCGTTCGAGGGTTTTAACCTTGAAATAACCCAAGCTTTCTACAAGACCTTTAACAGTACTAGAGCCAAAATAGGTGAATTACAGTTGCAAGTCAGTGAGGAATCGATAGCAGAAGCCACATGCCTATCATGAGAAGGAGATTGCTGGTTCAAGAATATAAAAATCGAAGGTATTCCTTGGCATTTGTTAATGATTTCTAGGAAGTAACACTACGACGTCAAAGGTACACCCATAAATCTATTCAAGCCTTGATGACACAATTTGTTATTAATTATCAAGCAATTCTTTACCTGCGAGGGACGATATGGATTAGATTTTTTGTTTCATATACACCTGTTAATGGTCTTCTTAGGGTTTAGGTTAAACATGCCTTTTTATCTACTAAAAATCCTTCAGAACATGGCTAGATTTTATCAAAGACAAAACCCTAATTCACAATCCAGCCTCTTTCATCATGGCTTGATATGAGTCTTATTCATTTCCCATTTCTCAAAGGCAGGAGATAGCTAGAAAAACTTCCTGGTTAAGAATAGTTTTGTTTCACTCACACTTGAACCAGTAAGAGATTTACCCCTGTGTTTTGATGATCCTATTGACCCTTTCCCATCGAATCACTCTTTGCAAGATCTTTATATCGAATTACAAGTTACAGAAGACCCTACGTTACTTACTGAAACCCCTGTTGATTTTCGTCAATCAATTAGAGACACACACCAGAGGCACAAATTCATCCCTAAAAAGTCTTTAGAGGTAGTGCTGGATAAATTGAAGGGTAAGGTATCTGTCACTCCCAATATTGGGCAAGATTTGGTTGATGTAAAGAAAATTAAAACCAATAAGCATGGCAAACAGAAAACACAGAGGGTTCATGATATAGAGTTCAAGAACAAAAGGAACGACCGAATCCTTTCTAGGATGGTCAGGAATCGAAGCCACAACCATGAAAATCCTATCCCCACCATTGATATTGAAGTCCCGATATTTGTTGACGATACCAGTTTTGGTCCCGCTAAGATAAATTCACCCTGATATGATTTCATGTCTAACTTGCCTCCATTTTTAAAGGAGCAAGAGGGATTCTCAGGTTTTCAATATGACCTCAAAAAGATTATGGAGTAGGGTAAACCTCTTGACTCAGATCAAACTCGTCCACTGCCAAATATAGAACATGTGTACTATGAAGGTTGCTTTGATTGGATCCAAAGATATTACCAAGAAATCCTTTATCTACAAGATCAACTAAATCAAGTAATGACTCGAAACTTAGTTTTGGAAAAGGAAAATGAGGTTCTCAGAGTTAGCATCCGATCAAATTCGCCCAGGGCCAACAAATGTTTCAGGAGATCGAGAGATGCGATCATAAAAAACTCCACCAGTTTCAACACCGTTGTAAATTCAAAATTGTCTAATGTTTCCTTTTCAAAGTTCTAATTGGTAAACACTCTTCTTGTAATTTACGATTGGATTTGTTTAAATAATAACTGAATTTGTTTTTATTTAGACCAGCAACGAAATCGCATATTCTGTAGCTTTTCTTTTAATTAATTAATTTGATTGTTTTCTAATTTAGATTTCGTTTTTCTCTTTTCTCAAGTGAACAACAGATCAATGTGAAAAGGTTAAAAGAACGAGTAAAAAGTTGGGAATACAATGAACTTGTAATTTCGTTTTTGAGAAAAAATGTTTGAATGATGTAACTTTTTTGAATAGTTGTCTCAATAGACCTATATTTATGGTTATTAAAGTAGGTCTGTCTCTATCTTGTATGATATGAGAAACATACTAGAAATTTGGTTTAAATAGAATTGCTTGCCCAAGAATAAGGGAAATTCTTTTTGGACCTTATGATGGACTTATCATTTTGGAAAATATATGGGATACAGTTTACCTTTTGGCTTTAGTCCTTCTGTAGACTATGTAATGTGATTATTGTTTCTCATATAATTTTTGGACATGAAAACTTATTTGTATTGAACTAGCTTTAGACTGTTCTACATGTATCTTTTCATGTTGAGTTTTTCTTTTACATGGTTCATTATATTTTGGTTCTTTTAATATCTATGACTAATCGTCCATCTATACATTTTAAGTTTACATTGAATGTTGGTTCGTCGATAATACCATTCGTTGAGGGTTGGATTTGATTTTGTTTTCAGCTTTTGGACAATTTAAAGTCACATGAGTGAAAATCTATTTGTCTTTCTGTTATCATAGATCTGTTCCGAAATACAAAATATTTTCTTGAGTTGCTTAAGGAAATATTGTTCTTGATTTTTGTCATAGATTTGTACTTGATAACAGGTTAAGTGGAGATTACACAACACATAAAGACAAATCTAGCTTAGTACATTTTCTATACTGCCGATCAACGTCAGGTTAGTTAGTTTATCTTTTTATTTGATTTGTTAATTTACGAATGGATAATGATTAAATCATTTAAACTTTAATGATTTGTTCATTATCGTTATATCATTTCTAATCTTACTCACTCATTATTTGTTATTTTGTTATTCATAGTACAAAAACAATTTCCTCTATTTTTGCATCTTATTTTGATCCATTAGTTTAAAAACATCATTTTCACGAGGCTTTATTCAAACCTTGTAATTGTATATAATAGTATTATAGAATACTACTATTAGTTAAGTGAGCATATTAGTGTGTTAAGCTGATAGGATTATACTTTTAGTTAGTATTACCTCTTTTATTTATTTTAGAGTCTTAGTTGGATAATGGAGCCATAAAACCCGCCAGGGTAGATTATTCCAAATGGCCCAGGTTAAATAGACAACCCTAGAATGGATCTTCCCTTCTCGTTGATGGTGTGTCATAAACACACATCCAAAAATGGCACTAGAAGGAGGTACTAAAAGTCATTGATGGCACGAGGAGGCCATAGGACTCCCCAAAACAATCGTTCTCCTGTCATGATGCATAGTTTCTTAGACCCTAACATTATACTTGATCCAACTACTACGTCAAAAAATACACCTGACATTCCCGCCAAGCTAGTGACACTAGTTCCTCAAGGGATTGATGTACAAGAAATTATCCGCTAGTTAATTTTGAGAAATCAAGGTTCTTTATCCTAAATTAGATAGTCTGGTGGACAGCTAAATCAACCCCTTGATTTTTCCAATCTGCAAGAACAACCTATTGACACTTGTCTACCCAATAACACATTAGTTGGTAATATCATCGATCCTTTTGATGCACTGATCCTAGGTGTTGGGGGATCTGGTCTCCCACCATCCTCACCTGGTTCTTCTCCACCCTCTTCAAGAGAAGAATCCTCAAATGAAGGAATTTCTTCGTCTGGAAAATCTCTACCTTCACCCCCACCAACTCCCATGGCTAACCAAAATAATCCCACCATACCTTGTCTCTATCAAGATGTCGTGGCAGTACCTGGACCCCAACAACCAGAAAAGTGGATACCCAAATTTGACCCATATTTGAAGCAATCAAATAAGGATCATATCAATAAATTTATGTTAGCTGTGAGGCTCTGGAATGTCGAACACGAGGATGCTGTTTGTAGGTTATTCCCTTACACTTTTGAGGGAAATGCCTCAACCTGGTATTTTGCGCAACAACCCCAAACCATCGTTTCTTGGGATAAGTTTGAAACCTTTTTTATAGAAAAATTTGGAGATGATAAATCTTCAGAATTTCTGGTTATGGAGCTTTCTAGTTTGAGAATGAACCCTAAAGAAAAATTTAAGGATTTCAACCACAGATTCCTCATGCTAAAAAATAAAATTATTGTAGAGTCGATGCCTGTGGAAAACTTGATTGTTGCATACTATACTAAGGCCCTACATAACAATATATCTATATGGGTTAAAAGGTCAAAAATTAACACATTACTAGAAGCCTTTGAGGTGGCGGTCCTTATCGAGAAGGAAATTCTTAGTTTAAAAGATAATTTAAATGTCGAGGCTGGAATTCTGTCTTCTAAAAAGAAGATAGAAATTCTCACTAGACCTCCTCAAACTAAAAGTCAACAAGAGACTTTAGAGTTGGAAAGTTTATAGGAATCTTTTCAGAAATTATCCAATCGGGTCATAGACTTGAAAATATCCTCTTTCGCCAAGAACTTCGATGGTACTAGAGCCAAAATAGGTGACTTGCAGTTGCAAGTCAGTGAGGAATCAATAGTAGAAGCCACATGCCTGTCATGAGAAGGAGACCGCTGGTTCAAGAATCTAAAAATCAAAGGTATTCCTTGGAATCTGTTAATGATTTCCAGGAAGTCACTCTACAATGTCAAAGGTACACCCATAAATATATTCAAGCCTTGATGGGACAGTTTGTTATTAATTATCAAGCAATTTGTTACCTCCGAGGGACGATATGGATTGGTTTTTTTGTTTCATTAATGCCTGCTAATGGTCTTCTTAGGGTTTAGGTTAAACATGCCTTTTTATATGCTAAAAATCCTTCAGAATATGGATAGATTTTATCAGAGACAAAACCCTAATTCACAATCCAGCCTCTTTCATCATGGCTTGATTTGAGTCTTATTCATTTCCCATTTTTCAAAGGTGGGAGATAGTTGGAAAAACATTCCTGGTTAGGAATGGTTTTATTTCACTCATACTTGAACCGGTAAGCGATTTACCCCTTTGTTTTGACGATCCTACCAACCCTTGTCCATCGACTCACTCTCTGTAAGATATTCATATCGAATTGTAAGTTACAGAAGACCCTGCATTACTTACCGAAACCCCGGGTGATTTTTCATCAATCAATCAAAGACACACACCAAAGGCACAAATTTGTCCCTAAAAAGTATTTAGAGGAAGCGCTGGATAAATTGAAGGGTAAGGTATCTATCACTCCCAATCTTGAGCAAGATTTGGTTGATGTAAATGAAATTAAAAACAAGAAGCATGGAAAACATAAAACATAGAGGGTTCAGGATATAGATTTCAAGAAAAAAAGGAACGACCGACTCCTTTCCAGGATGGCTAGGAATCGACGTCACAACCATGTAAATCCTATCCCCACCATTGATATTGAAGACTTGATCTCTGTTGACGATACCGATTCTGATCCCACTAAGATAAATTCACCCTGATACAATTTCGTGTCTAACTTGCCTCCATTTTTAAAGGAGAAAGAGGGCTTCTTAGGTATCCAGTATGACCTCAAAAAGATTGTGGAGCAGGGTAAACAACTTAACTCAGATCAAACTCGTCGACTTCCAAATCTAGAGCAGGTGTACTGTGAAGGTTTCTTTGATTGGATCCAAAGATATTACCAATACATCCCTTATCTACAGGGTCAACTAAATCAAGTAATGACTCAAAAATTAGTTTTGGAAAAATAAAATGAGGTTCTCATAGCTAGCATCGGATCAAATTCGCCCAGGGCCAACAAATGTTTCAAGAGATCAAGAGATGTGATCATAAAAACTCCACCAGTTTCAATGCTGTTGTAAATTCATAATTGTCTGATGTTTCCTTTTCAAAGATATAATTGGTAAACACTCTTCTTGTAATTTATGATTGGGTTTGTTTAAATAATAACTGAATTTGTTTTTATTTAGACTAGCTACAGAATCACAGATTCTGTAGCTTGTATTTTAATTTATTTATTTGATTGTTTTCTAATTTAGATTTCATTTTTCTCTTTTCTCAGGTGAACAACAAATTAGTGTGCAAAGGTTAAAAGAACGAGTAAAAAGTTGGGAATACAATGAATTTGTAATTTTGTGTTTGAGAAACAATGTTTGAATGATGTAACTATTTTGAGTAGTTGTCTCAACAGACCTATCTTTATGGTTATTTTGTTTTAGTAAATGCTTTATTAAAGTAGATCTGTCTCTATCTTGTATGATATGAGAATCAGACTAGGAATTTGGTTTAAATAGCACTGCTTTCCCATGAATAAGGGCAATTATTTTTGGATCTTATGATGGACTTATAATTTTGGAAAATATATGGCACTGTGTAATGTGACTATTGTTTCTCATATAATTTCTGGACATGAAAACTTATTTGTATTGAACTAGCTTTAGACTATTCTACATGTATATTTTCATGTTGAGTTTTTCTTTTACATGGTTCATTATATTTTGGTTCTTTTAATATCTGTGACTACTCGTCCATCTATACATTTTGAGTTTACATCTAATTTTGGGTCGTTGATAATACCATTTGCTGATGGTTGGAGTTGATTTCATTTTCATCTTTTGGACATTTTAAAGTCACATGAGTGAAAATCTATTTGTCTTTCTGTTATCATAGATCTGTTCTGAAATATAAAATATTTCCTTGAGTTGCTTCAAGAAATATTGTTCTTGCTTTTTGTCATAGATTTATACTTGAAAACATGTTAAGTGGAGCTTACACAACACATAAAGACGAATCTAGCTTAGTACATTTTCTATACTGCTGATCAACGTCAGGTTAGTTAGTTTATCTTTTTATTTGATTTGTTAATTTACTAATGAATAATGATTAAATAATTTTAACTTTAATTCTTTGTTCATTATTGTTATATGATTTCTAATCTTATTCACTCATTATTTGTTATTTTGTTATTCATAGTGCAAAACAAATTTCCTCTATTTTTGCATCTTATTTTGATCCATTAGTTTAAAACCATCATTTTCATGAGGCTTTATTCAAACCTTGTAATTGTATATAATACTACTATTATTTAAGTGAGCATATTAGTGCGTTAAACTGATATGATTATACTTTTAGTTAGTTTGATCTCTTTTAGTTATTTTAGAGTCTTAGTTGGCTAACAGAGCCACAAATCTCGTCAGGGTAGATTATTCCAAACGTCTTGGGTTAAATAGAAAAACCCGAACTGGATCTTCCCTTCTTGTTGATGGTGTGTCATAAACACCCATCAATACTACTCTAATAGACCATCCTTAATGGACCTTTAGGATTTGCCCAGGAATCATAAGATTCTATAGGATATAAAATCCTAATTGAGCTACCACTACTGACCACAACTGGAATATACATGCATAGGTACTCTGATAGACTGTCCTTACCAGACCTTTGGGATCTACCTAGTGATGATCGATCCCCTAGGATATAAAATCCTAATTAAGCTACCTGCTGTTGGTCAGGGTACAATAGTATCATCAAAATCACTCCTCCTTTAGAGGGAGGTCCTTTCAAAAAATACCAACCTTGTCTCAGAAGTACTCAAACTTCACACGAGACATCAACTTACTCAACACATTTGTAACCTGCTCATCTGTTCCAACATATTGGAGCTTTACAACTCCTCTCTCCATTATATCACGAATGTAGTGGTACCAGATCTCTATGTGCTTCGAATTATCATGGAACACTGGGTTCTCTGCCATCTTTATATAGCTTTGGTTATCACATAGAATCACGTTGGATTCCATCTCCAGATCGAACAAACCTATAAACTTCCACAACCATATGTCTCCATAACTAGCAAAACATGCTGCAATGTACTTTGCCTATACTGTGCTAAGAGAAATACTGGATTGCTTCCTACTTTTCCATGAAGTCATGGTTGACCCCAAACTAAAACACCATCTTGAAGTGCTCTTTTTGTCTGAAGCACTTCCAGTCCAATCTGAATCAGTATAACCATACAATATGAAGTCATGATCTCTAGTATAACATAGACCATACTCCAACGTACCCTTAAGGTATCTCATCATATGCTTTACAACTACAAGGTGGACACATCTGGGCTCCACTAGATACTGACTCAAGGTGTTAAAAAAAAAACATATATCTGGTCTGGTATTCATTAGATACATCAATGAACCAATCACCTATCTATATAGAGTAACATCAACTATTTCTGATGAATTATTAGCCAATAAATTCAGATTAGTCTCCATAGGAGTGGACATGGATTTATATTCCATCATGTTGAATCTCTTCATAATTTACACAACATACTTTCCTTGATTAAGGAAAATATCTAATGGGCTCTACCATACTTCAAGACCTAAGAAATAGTGCATTAGGCCTAGGTCCTTCATTTCAAATTCAACGACAAGCTTCTTCTCACAATCTATGATGAGATTTCTTCATCTGTCAAGAATAAGTCATCCACATTGTTGGCCCTTGACTAGGTTTTGAGGAAACACTGGTCATGTTTGACCCTTTTTTGGACTTCGACAGGCTGGTCGAAGATGGAGCACCCAGGCAAAGCCGAGATCACGGGATGTCACCTCTTTTGCAGGATTTTTGGGTTTTAGGGTTTATGTAACGGGTATGGGATGTCGGCCCATGGGTCTACCCATGCTTAGGCCCCTTTTTTTAATGTATAAATAAGTATCTAAGTGATGTAAGAAGTTTGTCTGATCAACTTTGTGCAAGAACCTGTGAAGGTTGCTAAGTGCGAATAGTTGTGAATTCTTTGTGCATACTGTATGTGAGACTTGCAGAGCTAATGAAAGTGGTTTTAGTTGGCTTTGTGCCTTGACCTAATCCGGGGAAGGAGGGTCTAGTGAGGTGCACACAAATCTCCCGTCTCTCATGAAGTTGGCTCTGTGGCTTTGTGCACAGGAGAAGAGGAATGTAAAAAGCTTGAAGATCAATAGAGAATACGAAGAGTTGGTGGACATAGCCCCACACTGTGGTGAACCACGCATATCTTGTGTTATTGTGATTTCTGCTATGTTTTCATGATGATTATGTTTATATTTGTGTAGTGTATTATTCTGGATGTATGATAGGTAGATCCATTGATGCTTAGTGCTTGATATATGAATAAATTCTAGATATACGCCGATGCTATGTGCTGAATGCTTAGATGTGTTTAATATTGATTACTATTGCACTGATCTACACTTAGGGTTAATCTGTGATGTGAATAAGAATCATAACTGAATGCATACTATTGGCTAAGTTCTATGTTGAAGTGTGTAATCACAGATCTGTGTCCCAGCTAGGTTGTAGACACTTGAGTCCTGCAAACCCCCTACCTCTAACTCGGGTGAGACTTCATCTTCTTCACAGGTGTTACCGAAAGGGCCTATAGTTAGGGTTTTGTTGGTGTGCTATTGAAGCGTTGAACCTTGGGTCTGCCCCTGTGCAAACAAATGGTTCCGTTGTTAGGACTGAAACTGTGATTGCTGGGAACTGAAGAAAAGACATATCTCTGTGCATAGATCTGTTGCTATAGTGTGTAGGTATTATACCTGACTTGTGAAGCTCTATGCTAAAAATGAAGTCCGATCTGAAGAAAAGAGGTAAGATCTTAAAGCTTTGTGCTCTGGGAAAGGTAAGATAAGTGGAATTTTTTGCTTCAAAAGTATGAATCTAGGTATGTTTGACAGATTTCGTCCTAGTTTGAAAACTAGGGCACAACTAGAAGAAATCAGATTTGATTTGAATATATTTGATAAAGATAGTGAAATATATGTTATTCCTATACATAGAAAGACTTTTTGGATTGACAAGTGGATGCAGGAACCTAGAACGAATTTTTGCAGATTGTAGGTCCATCACTGTGATCCCAGTGTGCAGTACAGAAAAGGTTGGGGATCGTTTAGGAGAAAGAGAGGATTAAAATTGTGTTATAACTGTAGAAGATTGGGGCATCTTGCTAAGGAATGCCCTAGTATAGGTCCTATTTGTCTTTGTTATAAAGATATTGATCATGAGGTTTTGGATTGCCTAGAATGATTGCTAAAGTTGAAAAGATGAACCTGAGGCAAGAAAACTATGAAGAAGGTCAAGAAACTAAGGAGATGTTAGAAAACTAGAACGAATCATAATCTATGTTATTACAGTTGAAAGAAACCTTGAACGATCAAATAAACATCAGTCTACCAGAGATCTTAAAAGAGAAGCAGTGCATAGAAACAAGAATAGGATACTTCGACATAGACTATGTTCTGGATGAGGAAACACACATGAATATCATGCCAGAAAGCACTTGGAAAATTTTGGAAAATCTTGCTATGATTCCTTCATTGGGAAGTATAGGATTGTTTAAAGGAAAGATGATAAACCTATGTGGAAGAGTTACTAATGTACCTATGATTTCCCATGGAACATCAACTGAAGAAGAATTCGAAGTCATTAAATTTGTTGAGAACAACACCCCTTTTGCAATTTTGTTAGGAAAGAATTGGATTGAGAAAGATTAGATCTAGAGGAAAGCAGAGGAAGAAGCTACATAACAGAAAAAGAAAGAATTAAGGGACTTCATAGCCAAGAAAATAGAGCGACTAGTACAAAAATAAGAGGACAAGTCGAAGCAACTGAGGGCTAGTGACTTAGTTGTTGAAGTTGAAAGAACGCAGGAAGGCTTGAAAAACCTGTCCATGCAGGATAGAAGAAAACCTACCCTAGAAATAGTAAGAGAAGAGGTATTACATTTGAACCCTT
>JASDQU010212639.1:0-18545 GCA_032191745.1 Picea mariana
TAGATAGAATAATTTCTTTACTACAACACTAAATGCTTTTGGAATTGAGCATATACAGTGCGTGGCTATCTTTGAAACAAAAGACTTCCCTGGGTTGATAATTTATGTTTCACTTAGTTGTTTAAAATTAATTAAGCAATTATAGTGACCAACAGTATGCTCCTAACCTCATCCACCAGGGGGCATCTGTTATCACTGAAATTTCATCCGCACATGGCGACAAGAACTCAGCATCGTCAAATAGTAATGAAGTCATTCATGGAACTGTATTAATCTCACAGCATTCCAAAAAGGTCAAAAAACTATACAAAGTAGTAAAAATTGAAGAGCCAGAACAGGAATGTACCATGCGCGCATACACGCACGATGCGCGGCTGTTGGCGCAAAAACCCGCGCACCTGCTAAACGACGCATTTATTGAATTGGTCAGCCTCCCAACCACTTAT
The DNA here is from genome assembly GCA_032191745.1 of Picea mariana. NCBI lineage: Eukaryota > Viridiplantae > Streptophyta > Pinopsida > Pinales > Pinaceae > Picea > Picea mariana. The sequence goes on from JASDQU010212639.1 coordinate 447, forward strand.
GGATTAGCTCCCAAGCTGATTTGACCCTCAAATCTGAGCTAAATCCGAATGGTGGGCTGGTCAAAGACCTAATAAAGCCCTAAAGAGCCTCTCTTCACACTACAAAGGAGTTACATAATCACCCAATGTAATGCTATAAAAAGCCATGAAGAAACCTCATTTTCTCAAGGAATTTCATGTAATGTTATGCTGCCTAGATTGTTTTAAGGACTCAATCCTTGACAAGACCACTTCGGCACCATTTCATTGAGAAATTCACCTCTCCATTGAGTGGATTTGCAAAAAAGTTCTTTCATCATCATTTTTATTTTTCTTGTTGTAAGGAGAGCAATTTTGTGAGGGTCCAAAAGCCTTCCTTTGGAGGAAGAAGGGACTCATAGTCCCCTTTCTTCATTGTGCTTTGATTTCATCAATATATCAACCTAAAAACATTGGTGATATTGGTCTTTTTTGTTTGTTATCTCTATACCCATATGCTTATGATTTAGTTTGTATTAGTTTAATTCTTGCTTATAGTTTTGTTTTTCTTTCTCTAACTCTTTCCTCTATAGCTGTCATGCTCATCAAGACCCAACTGGGAATGTAAGCACCTCTTATTTTCTCACCAAGGTGATGAAGAGGGTGCAAACACAAAGTTTAGTAGAATCCTTCACCAACCAGGTATCTCAATGGTGGGAAACCGATGCACCATGACTACAAATGTGTAACACCAATACCCTATACTTCATAGAATAATTTGATGAAAATAATTTGTTAGCACAAGTTGACATATTGAATTTCAAACCCGGGTTCGACCCATTCACTCACATACACCAATTTGATAAGGAGTGGATAAGAGTAGGCTACCGAGTTGAAAGGGTATGACCACACATGTTCCCAAATACACTGGATGATATACCACATAAGTGGCATATAATTGAATAAGCATGTGGACACACATTCAACTCAAGTGAAATTAAGGAAAATTTTATCAGAGACTTTTAATTCATCCTCGAGGATGCACATTTGTGAGAGGCCACAAAAGAAATAAAAAAAATTCTCAAAAAAACAAATCCTGATAAAATGTAAAATAGAGGAAAAGTCAGGATCAACATTTGGTTGAAATCAACTTGTAATTTTTTGTCAGTTCAAAATCAAGATAGTATAACAACTCATCGAATAGACATGTAAAACATAATTTTTCCAAGTCAAAGTTTTCAATGGGAAATAAGTCATCCGGGAGTACATAATTGTGTAAATATAGTTTAGTCAGTGTCCAGGGAAGACAAGGAAGACACATAATAACCTAACTTCCCCCTGAGTTATAATGAAGTTGTAGAAGGAGAACACCAACTAGATGAATCTAAATCACTCGAGTGGATGGGTGTAGAAATAAAAACTAAGTAATTCAACATCTCATTAGATGGTTGACAAAAAATGGTGATAATAAGAGACTATTGGTAGTGACAACAACATATAGAGAGAGTTGACCTATTGTGGTAATATCAAGATGTTTTGCATGCGATTATAAAAACATGAGAGGATTGGTGAAAGAGACGAGGGATATGAAAATCGACCTCATCCATAGGGCCAAGCCTATCAAAAAGAATCCATACAAATTGGAACACAAGTATAATCCCATATTTCAAAAAGATACAAAGGCATTGTTAGTTTCCAACATTATATACACTATCAACAAATCATAATGGGAGAGTGTGATCATCATGCAGCCTCAAAAGCATGACCCAAAACAACTCATAATATGTGTCGACTTATGAGGGTTGAACAATATTATAGTAACCGATCCATTTCCAACATCGTTAATCGATTAAATAATTAATGAATTCATGGGACACACATTATACTCTTTCACAGATGGCTTCTCAGGATACAACCAAGAACCTATTGAAAAAGAAGATTAGGGAAAAACAACATTTGTTTCCAAGTTCAAGTCATTTTCATATAGACTAACTCCATTTGGGCTCAAGAATGCTCCAATAATATTCTCTCGAATAGTGGTCAAACCATTTTAGGAATACATTTAGAAAACAATGGTTTTGTACTTTGATGACTAGAACATTTACAACTTGCTGAAATATCACACCCAATGGCTCTTAATGATGTTGGAAATATGTAGAAAAATTCAGGTCTCTCTAAATATCAATAAATGCATATTTTCCACACCCATAGGCATCTTGTTGGGTCACATTGTACGTAAAGATGGAATCAAGGTCGATATGGAAAAAATTAAAGTTATCCTCGACCTGAAGCCACTAATCAATCAAAAGAAAATAAAACTCTTCCTTGGACATACTGGATACTATAGAAAATTTACTCGACATTACTCTAATATAACATTTCTAATTGACGATATGTTGAAAAAAAACATTGAGCTCCAATGGAACCAATAATGCAATAAATATTTTGATCTATTAAAGAAAAAGCCAGTAGAAGCACCCATATCAAGATTTTCAGAATGGTCACGAAATTTCCATGTCCGTGTTGATGCATCTAACATTGTTGTCAGGTCATTCTTAGCCCGACCATATGATGACATGGTTGATAACCCCAACTTAGATGCCAATTGAAATATGAATAAGGCCAAAATAAACTATTTGATGACATAGCAGGAGGATTTAGCCATGTTCTTTTCTCTACAAAAATTTTGACTTTATTTATTGGAAAACCAATTTATCTTATTCATGGAACATCAAGGGCTTAAGTACGTAGTAAATAAACCGATCCATTTTGGGAAAATATGTTGATGGATACAATTGTTCCAAGAGTTTGACTTTGAAGTATCAGTTCGATTAGGAAAAATGAATGTCGGAATAGATGAAAATATGAGACGAAAACAATATAATATAGACAAAGTTTTTCCATAATAAAAAGGATTAACAGAATATGTTGAGTTGATTTGTCTATTCCATATCCATTTATATGAAGGAGGAGGGACTTCAAATTCATAAATAATTCCTAGATTTCATCAAAATTCCTTAGATCTAAGGAATTTAGATCAATCTCAAGCATGTAGCCTCTCATTTCATCCTTTTTTCGAAAGAGATCGTCCAATTTTTTCCAAAACTCATATGGCGTGGTTTGAGATTGTTACACCTCCTTTTTCCACTGAAAGAACCACTCAAACATGGATTTTGCAGAGGAGAACTCCCCTACCCACTGTCAGGGAGTGCTAGCACTCCATGGGCCTCTTTGGGGGAGTGTTTGAGCACCTTGTGCACCCTTTTGGGGGAGAGATACCCTTTCTGAGCGAATTTTTGGTTTGTTGGAGGAAATCAGTGGACAATCCCCTCAATATCTGAAGGTAGTTGGGTTCGAATCTTGGGTCAAGGCATGATCTTAGGGAATATCCTCAATTGAAGGAGAAGAGTCCTCAACTTATCCCAAAGATCTATCAAGTGGTTGGACCTCTCCAAGGTTATATAAGGAGGCCTTCTCATGGTGAAAGTTACATGAAAAAGATTTGAGGTATGAAACCTATGATCTCATAGGCAACATACAGAAAAGAGTAGAGATTAGAGATTCATACCAAACTTATGATCCTATAAGTGGTATGAACATAAAATATATGGAGATGTGAAACTTATGATCTCATAAGTGAGGTTTCATCAAATAAATCAATGTATATTACTTGAGAAAAGGGGTTCGACAAGGAGAACTAGAAGAAGTTGTTGCACCTTCATCCAAAGGATTGTGAGTACTTTTACTTGTTCTTATCAATACATCAATGCTTGGCCTATTTCTTTCGAACTTATGCTTGTTCCACATGAGTTTGTATGCATTAGATGGATCTATATTTGAGCTAATCTCAGTAGAGTAGGAAGTCTTTTGTACCTTTGTTTGTTTTACAGGACCTACCAGGGAGCTCAGGATCGAAGCTCAGCCTGGACTTTGCAAAAACAAACATCGCTAATAAGGTACATATATTTCTTCTTCTCTTTCATATGTTAGCTTGATTAGATATAAAAGGATGTCAGTTTCCATTTTAAGAACTTTTTTGTCTTGGCCTTAGGAGTCTAGAGACCAAGAGGGAATCTGCTTGTCCGCAGGAGGATTCACCTACAACAGAAATTGGCGACTCCACTGGGGAGGAGCTCTAATTTTTGTTTCCATTCCCAGATATTGTTTTGGCCCTTTTCCCACTCACTTGACCTTATCCATATTGTATTTTTTATTCTTAGATTTGTTTGATTGCCTCTTTATTTCATCATGATCACCTTGATTGACTGAATTTGCTTGAATTTTTGAGTTTCTGGGCATTTTTTTGAGTTTTTGAAGAAGATCGCTCCCATTCCCTTAATATCATAGCATTAACACTCCCTGGTGGTCTTACACAGAGTGTAGGAATGCTCTGGTGCCCCTTACACCAGATCACTACCCCCTTTTTTGTGAAAACTTCCTCTAGGTTTTCAGTTTCTGAGTTTAGTTTTTGCCTTTTGCATTTGCTCAGGGTCTCATACTCTCAGTCCATCTTGGTATTGGCCTTAAACACTCTATATTATAAGGATTGATCTCTTCTTGTTTGGGAATTTGACATTTTCTTTCCTTTCCTTGAAGTCACTCTTTGTCTTTGTTGACCTAGAATTAACTTGTTGTTTTCTTCTCCTTTTTTTGACTGAGTGGAAGCTTTTGTGAGGAAATCCAAAGGTCTGTGAACCTTTTCATTTGATCTTTGAGGTCAGTTTTTCAACATTTCTCTTTTGTTTGAGGTTTTTTGGTTCTTGTTTGCAAAATTGGTTATCTTTTTCCTTCTTGTTTGTTCACAACAAGAGTGTATTTTTTGTTTTTTGTGAGGTTGCTTATGATTGTTTAATTCTTAAGTCTGATTGACATTAGAACTTTTACATATGATTATCATTCACATATAAGAAAAAGGACATATTTTAGTGATTGGTTTGGATATTAGAAGGTATTTCTAAAATTTTTAGCATTCCATTGGATTTGAGTGAGAAACAAATTGATTGAGGACATTGCATATTAGTGTTTGATAGTGAAAACAACTTTTCTCCTTCCCTTAAATAGGCATTCATTAAAATAAATGACTTCTTATCATTTTCTTGTGCATTTTCTTTGGGAATTGAGTCATAATACCATCAGTTTCATTGTCATACACCCTTTGAATAAATAACAGTTGCAAAATGAATGCTAATTAAAAATTATCTAGAACAATTTTTCTTTTAGGATATTCCACCAACATTTGACTAGGATTAGCACTTTGGATTAGGCTATGAGTATAACTCTCCAAACTTTCCAAAATAAACATTAACATCCTAATATAGGGAGAGTCAAATCCAATTGTTGTATAGGCTTTCTGGGATCCCCCTCTCACACAGGGGTTATGCATGAGGTCACATTTGGGAGAATTACAAGGATTATCCCTCCATAGTTTAACTATTTGTAGTGGTCAGATCATATATTGGGGGTCACTTGAGGGTATACCCATGATTATGTGTGGGAGCCTCTCGAGTTGATTTCAGACTTGTTATCCTACCCATACGTTTGGATTGGACTATCGACTGTACCCACCCAGGGTTTGACTGCGAGTTGTTGTCCTTAGTTGCCATAATATTTAGGTACTTACACAAGGTGACGGTGAAGGGAAGTCTCACTGTACCTGGAATAGACATTGGTCAAACTCACTCAAGCTCCTTGGAGGGTAAATCTACAATTACTGTGTGGAAGCTTGCACCAAGGTGAAAGTCCGTTAAGAAGGTCACCATTGTAACTATTCCACCATATCCTAGCCCCTTCTTGACTTAATCACGTGACGTTGGTTTTCATCACCAACTAGTACAATCATCGAGAGAAGTTTTCTTTGCTTGGTTTTGATTCCTATATTTTATTAGCGTATGTTGTTTCTTTTCATTAGTTGGCCCTAGATTTTCAGCGTGTACTGTTATTCTCCAAAATTGAGTCTGTATATGATGAAGGTGTTCACCGATCATGTACGATGCAAGGGATGCCTCCGGAAGGCTACCAACCCTTACCTCCTAACCCTCCAGAAGAAAGCTACTGGGGAGAGGCAGAAAATCAATCTGACATTGGGAGTGTTGCTACCCCTCTATTAGAAAATCAAGCAGGCTCTTTGGTTACGGATGAAAATCCCACTCCTCACACTACATCTATGTCAGTAACCCCTCTCGAACCACTTTTTCTTCATTTAGACTCCCTTCGGAACGTCATAGATGAAGAGGTCCCACAGTTACCGGAGAGAGATTTTACCGAAACATATATAGGATCCATAGAAACAACCTTTGGTGATGAGTATAGGACTCTTGCTCATCCTACCACTGCAGTAGATACAAATCCCACACCTTCTCGTTTTGTATGAAGGACTTCATCAGGACGTGATCTTTATGATCATTTTGAATCTATTCGAGAACCCTTTCATCCTCATGACCCTCCTAGTGAAACAGGACCATCCAGTCAAACTATGAATCACCCCATCGCTCAGGTCATTCACCCTACTATTACTTCAACACAAATCCATCATAATGCTAGACTCATCACCTCTACTCATTCCCAAGGCACTTTGATCCCTACCCCCACTTTTACAAACTTTCACTCTACAACTCCACATATTCCGCACGATCTTGCTGGGACATATTTTCACCAGAGAATGCATACCCTTGCCAGCCAAATAAAATTGACTAGAGGGAAACCACCATATAGCGGACCTATCCCTCCTAGAGGGCCTGCCCCTTATAGGGGACAACCTCCTTTTCATGTTCCTCCTGGAGGGAAACCTCCCTTTGCTAGTCATACCCCAGTCGTTAATCCACCGCTCGTGGGGGGGAAACCTTCATTTGCTGGAAACCCTTCACAATACTAGGGAGTATCTTTGGGAGGCACATTTACCCAACCCCACATTGGGGGGCACTCATATCATAACCCACAAGGAGGAGTATTAAATCCTGTTCCTTCCGGACCATCTTATGGACAACCTTATCCAGGTGTCCCAAACACCACCTGGAGTCCTCAAGGACAACAACCTTATCCTCCCCAAGGGTCTAATGTTTATCCTCCCCCTAATGTGTATCCACCTCCAGGATCTACTTCTTACCCTCCTCAAGGGAAACATGTTTATCCTCCTTATAGGAAAGAAAATCACCAGGCTTATAATGCTCAAAACCCACCGGGTTATGAAAATGTTTCTCATCCATCATTGAATCCTACTTATCCTAGCCATCAACAACCATACGTAGGAGCACCTACTAGTTACAATTATCCACCTAACCCATTTTATGGTCCTACTGGTGTTCCTATGCCACACCAGTATCATCTGCAAATTAACCTACAATTACCTTTACTTGTGAGTCTGGATCTCCCAGACTTGTCTCGGTTAACCAATGATCCTATTTTTCATTCATTGATTTGGCCAGTTATTCCAGCTAAACTTCCTTCTGATATTCCAAATTTTTACGAAAAATCTGGAGAAGATCCAAATAACCATGTGATGACTTCCCATTTGTGGTGTTCATCAAACTCCCTCATGGATGATTCTATATGTTTGTGTCTTTTCCAATGAACACTTACGGGCTCTACAGAAAAGTGGTATATTGAACTACCACATGCTTCTTTTCATGATTTCAACTCCCTTGCCATGTATTTCCTCACGCACTTTCAACTACCTATTCGCTAGTAGACGGGTACTGAACTCTTGACATCCCTTCGTCAAACTAACTCCATGCATATCTCTGACCATATTCATGAGTGGAGATGGTAATGAAAGTTGATGAAAGTAATGATTCCTGACATATTATTGGCAAAGTGGTTTACTAAATCACTTTTACCCTGGATTGCTCATGATGTCACTATGGGTGGCACAGTTACTGAGGAAGAAACCATTGCTAGGGCTCATTAATTAGATTTGGTTTATTCGTAGTCTGGTACTTTGTATGATTTTCTTCTGAATGTTTCTCGAGATAATGCCGATCCATCCAAGCCTTCCTCCTCATCTCATGCGGACAATGTTATTGGTTCCATCAAAACTCAATCTACTTCCCAGTCGGCCACACTCTCCTCTACCTCCCCTCAAACTTAGATTTCTAAGGTGAATGCAGTTCAATTTTCCCCTTCACAACAATCTGAAGGTAAAAAGAAGGCAAAAAATAAATCAAAAAAATACTAATAACAATGAACAACCAAAAAATCAATCTCAATCACCTGCTACCGAAAAGCAACCACAATAGAAACTGAAATTCTCATGTATCATTTGTGGTGATGATCACTACACTCGAGACAATCCACATTGTGATGAAGTGGCCAAAAGTTTCCACAAAAATTCACAATCTGTTGTGCTTACTCAGCCTTTTCCACAACAACAATCCATGGTTTCTTAACCCCCTCTCCTGGGGGTAGTTCTAGCCATCCTCGTGATGAGGCCTCGACAAGTGCACACATTTATATGTTTAATGGGATTAATTTGAACACTCTTTCTAAGACATATGACACACCAAGTAACCCTGACAAAGGAAAAATCACTAATGGTATCGATACTTTACCGGATCCATCACCATCCTCCTTTAGTCCTCCATCAGTTAATCCTTTGTCTAGACCACTTCATATTGGGAAACCTACATTCTACTCTATATTACACCCTCCTAAGAGAACTATACGTAAATATACTTTTAATCCTAGTTCACGTGCCTCCCAGAACTACAACATTGTTGAAGATTTTCCTCAAGAACCATGTGCTATGTCTGCGTTAGAATTTCTACAGCACTGCCCCAGTCAACTTAGACCGCTCTTGGCTGCTATTGGCACTGTTGATCCCGAGTCATCCAACCATATCATGTTTAACCTGGACAATTATACGTCTCGACTCTCCCACCAACTTGCTTTCCAAGTTGATGTTGTTGTTTAAAATCAACAAATCCACCCAACTATTTTGGATGAGGGAGCCTCAACTTGTTTCATGTCTTTACCATGTTGTAAAAGTTTAAAATCACCTGCACTTAACAAATCCCCAACGATGTTATGCACATTCGATGGGCGAGGTTTTCATCCCCGTGGACTTTTACAGTCCATGTCCATCCAATTGGGTGGAAAAACCGTCACTGTTGATGTCGAGGTGGTCAATGTTCTCCTCGATTACAACTTGTTACTTGGAAGAAGTTGGTTTTATGCTATGATTGTCATTGCCTCATCGATGTTTTGATGTGTACAACTTCCTCATCAGGGAAAAATTTTCACTGTTGATCAGTTATATTTCTGCATGACCGATGCTTACACTCCCTCTACCAACAACATTCCTTTCTTGGGAGACCAAAAGATCACATATGAAAGCATTGGTTTTGGCTTGCTGAAATATTTTAGCCTTATGGGTACCTTCCCTACACCACTTCCACTGACTACACATCATATTTCCACCGTCGATATGATTTCGACCACAACTTATCAATCTTTGCAATCATCTGACCCTTGGATTGTACCTAGTCCCTTGGAATTTGATGTACTAGGTGACACCGCGCCACTTAGTCCAGCTGAAACATCATACGTTGTTGTCCAATCTACTTCTCCCTCTTCGGATGGCCAATATCTATTGGCACCCAACAATTATTTGATGCCATCATGGTTAAGTTCCTTGTTGTCTACCATCAACTACATTTCCCCATTTTTTCCCTTAGATGAATCTATTATGGAAATGTTGAGAATTTACTAGCTAACTCAGGGTGCTAACCATCATCGATCCTCTTTTCTTCCCCCTCGTGAAGAAATTCGAAGATATATACACTCTATATTCCCTCCTGATGTTGAGTTTCCATCGTCTCCCATGCCTTCAACTTCTGATGATTTAGATCTGGTAGTTGACATGGTGATCTCTTCGGTAGGGCTATTGGAGCCTGATCTCCTTACCCTCTGTCGCGACCCTCTACATGTGTTCCTTCCAGAGTGATTTTCTTCCATCCAGTAAAGATCTCTTGGAATCCATGACCGAGTTTTGTCCCTTGACATGGTGTCCTTCCAAAGCATTATTCTCTTGGAAGTCATGATCAAGAAGAGTCCACGAGCATATTTTTTGTCTCTGTGGAAAGCTCATTAAACAATGAAATAGAGGTCACGAGCATAGTTTCTCTTCTCTGTTGCAAGCTCGTTAAAAATGAAACACAAGATTTGAGCATAGTTTTTCTCCCTATAGCAAGCTCATTAAAAAAATGAAACAACAATCTACGGCTTGAACCCGAAGCCTTGAGCATAGTTCTTTCCCTGTGTCAAGCTCGTTAAAAAATGAAACAGTCACCTCTCTTGAACCTTCTTTTCATCCACTGTTATCCTTTTTCTCCGTCTAGTAGAGAAATTGGTGACAACCTCACAGTCAGTGAATGAATTGAATCTTGGAGGGCATGTCTCTAGCCTTTGATGATCATTATAGAGTTAAAGCCACTAGCTTTCAAGATGGGGGCATACCGAGCCTAGTCTTTGTTCTTTCTCGTGCTCGAAAAAGGAACCCCTTGGAGTCGTGTTTAATCTTTTTTCAGACTCTCTAAACATGAAAATATTGCCGAGTGATATTGCCTCCTTTCCCACTCATTAAAAGGTTTGAAAGGATGTCTTTCGATTGATAATTTATCTCTTTTCTAGGCTCGCGAGACTAACATTATGAAAAATGACAACAATGGATTCATCTTTAAGTTGTTTTTAGACTCTCTAAATATGAAAAACCACCGAGTTTACCTTCTCTGGACTCATTAAATAATCATACATTGAAGGGCCCATATGGGACCGAACCCTTACTTCTTCCAATTCGCTAAACAAAGGAAGAGGGACTTGCCAAAGGTGAGTTATATCGAGCATGTGTTACCCTCCTCAAGCTCATTAAATTAAAAAGAGGTACTTGTCTATCTAGATGGGGGAAAAATTGAAAGAAGCAAGCCAAGCAGTTTTTTGAGAACACTACCAGTAGCTCTTATAGTCACCCTTGAACATGACACTTTGTTTTTGCATGCATTTTAATTCACTGAACCTCTTCATTGAGCCAATCCTCTGAGTTTCTTTTACTCCTTTGGGTCACCCGATGAAATTCACAGCATCCACCGCATCATCAAGTTTTGGTAGATGTCAAGTTTCTGCTATTGTGCCTCAATGTTCAAGGGAAGTATCTGCTTTGAGAGTCAACCATCACAAATATCCTGTTTCAATAGTCGTGTTATTCCATATTCATTTATTCCATCAATTACATCTCTATGTATATTTCATGTCGTTTATGGGGGATACATCAAGGCCCTCCTTCGACGAGTCTATTCCTTTCGACTTCAACAGATTATCCAGAAACTAGGCTTAGAAACCAGTTAGTACCTTGGGACTTGCATGCCTCAATGGCAGACCTCCTCGTGTTCGACAATGAGTTTACACATTGACCCGTGATCGGGTGATTCCACGGATGTTCGACCTCAGCTCATCCATTCACATTCGTTGGAATGTACTAAAGTACCTTGGCAATCATTGACATCAATGGTGATCTCCCTCGCACTTGTTAACGGTTTACCTCATTGACCGGTAATCAAGTGGTTTCTACCATATTCTACATTAGGACATCTATTCACATGGTTAGATTCATACTACATCAGGATCGGTAAGAAGACCATGGGTTGATTTTTCACTCTTATGTATACTTTTCCCAGGTTGCGAAGGAGTTCTTTTGAACTATGACACATATAATGTTACATATATCCACTTTGTATTGGTCGCGGCTATGTCTTTTCATCTCGTAGATCCACTATGTAGTCTTCGTGGCTACGATCATTTCAGGTCATAAGAGTATAGATCCACATTGTATCTTCAGTAGATATACCATTTTATCAATATAATTATGGATCCACAGTGTATTTTATGGTGGCCATACCTAAAAAGTCTTTATCACTCAAGCATAGGTATGTCTGCCTTGGGTTTGAAACATGTCATAATTTTTGTTTGATGGTTGTGTGAAACTTTTTCTAGTCTCTCTGTATCCTTACCCTTGCTCGAAAAAGTCTAAAAAGTACTTTAGTCATGATCGTCTTCTAACTTCATACTTTGGGGGGCAATCTGTTACAGCTCAAAATTACTCACTTCAATAGTGGCGTAAGTGTCGTCATTACAAGTGGTGTATGTGTTGCATCTTGAGCACAAGTGTTTCAAGTGTCACAAACATCATACTTCTATATTTCCTATGTCGTTCGTCTAATGACATCATAAGGACACTTAAGACACCTCAAAGACTAGTTTTGAAGAAGAGAAATTAGTTGACAAGGAGTAAAAGCCTTTTTCCACTGAAAGAACCACTCAAACATGGATTTTGTAGAGGAGCGCTCCCCTACCCACTGTCAGGGAGTTCTAGCACTGCCTGGGCCTCTTTGGGGGAGTGTTTGAGCACCCTATGCACCCTTTTGGGGGAGCACTACCCTTTCTGAGTGAATGCTTGGTTTGTTGGAGGAAATCAGGGGACAATCCCCTCAATATCTGAAGGTAGTTGGGTTCGAATCTTGGGTCAAGGCATGATCTTAGGGAAGATCCTCAATTGAAGGAGACAAATCCTCAACTTATCCCAAAGATCTCTCAAGTGGTTGGACCTCTCCAAGGTTATATAAGGAGGCCATCTCATGGTGAAAGGTACATGAAAAATATTTGAAGTATGAAACCTATGATCTCATAGGCAACATACAGAAAAGAGGAGAGATTAGAGATTGATACCAAACTTATGATCCTATAACTGGTATGAACAGAAAATATATGGAGATGTGAAACTTATGATCTCATAAGTGATATGTCATCAAAGAAATCAATGTAGATTACTTGAGCAAAGGGTTTGGACAAGGAGAACTGGAAGAAGTTGTTGCACCTTCATCCAAAGTATTGTAAGTACTTTTACTTGTTCTTATCAATACATCAATGCTTGGCCCATTTATTTCAAACTTATGCTTGTTCCACATGTGTTTGTCCATAGTAGATGGATCTATGTTTGAGTTAATCTCAGTAGAGTAGGAAGTCTTTTGTACCTTTTTTTGTTTTACAAGACCTATCAGGGAGCTCAGGATCGAAGCTTAGCCTAGACTTTGCCAGGAAAAATGTCACTAATAAGGTACATATATTTCTTCTTCTCTTTCATATGTTAGTTTGATTAGATCTAAAAGGATGTCAGTGCCCATGTTAAGAAATTTTCTGTCTTGGCCTTAGGAGTCTAGAGACCAAGAGGGAATCTGCTTATCCGCAGGAGGATTCACCTACAATCAAGAGGAATTTAGATCAATCTTGAGAATGTAGCCTCTCATTTTGTCCTTTTTTCCAAAGAGATCCTCCAATTTTGTCCAAAACTCATATGGCGTGGTCCAAGATTCAATGTGAAACAAAATATTGAGGGACATAAACACACAGAGGAGGCAGTAAGCCTCATCCCTGTAGTTGAGATGCTTATTCTTCTCAATAGAATAATTTGGCTCAACCTCTGTAGCCATAGTAATATTGTACGATCCTTTGCATCTGATTTCATGTATAATTTTTAGCTTCCACGTGAAGTAGTTATGAGGTGTGATAAGTATTTCCAATGAATAATCCATATTTTCTGACTGTATCTCCCTTATGGACTTCCAAATACGATATATATGTTCCTTGATCCTAGAAACATATGGGCTTTGATACTACCCTACAAGTAGTAGGAGATCTTGTGGGGGATCCAATGGATTAGAGGAGGACGAGGTCACAGTTTGAGGATCCTCCTCATGCAATCAAAGCTAGTGAGGTAGTGATGCCTATGCATTGCTATATGGTTCTAGCTTCATTTCCATAGACCTGTGTATAGGATGTAAGGAATTCCTTTTTGGAATCCACCATGTTGAAGGAGTACAAATATCTCCTTGACAACTAGACTTCAGATATAGTTCTACTTCCTTCATACAAGAAGCTTTTCAGATACATATGGATCTATAGGACCAAGAAGGAATCATAGGAATAGGTGAGAAGGTATAAGGTAATACTGGTTGCCAAAGGATTTCAACATATTCATGGGATAGACTATGATGAGACCTTTTCTCTTGTAGAAAATATGGACTCCATTCGATTGGCCCTTTCCATTGCGGTATTCATGGGGAAAGAAGTTCACCATATGTGAGGAATGGTTTTTTTAATGGGGATATCTTATAGGATATTTACATGGAACAACCACAAGGGTTCATTCAAAACTCATACTTAGTATTTCCATTGAAGAAGTCACTCTATGGCATCAAGCAGGAACCTAGAGCATGATATGTGAAAAATGGATTCCTACTTGATCTCTTAACACTTTTTCAAATGAAAATCAGATATGAATGTCTACATGTTGACAACCTCATATTCCTTGTTGATCCTTGTTCTCTATGTTGATGACCTCCTGATCACAATAAGTTTGGCATCATCAATTTTTGTAGTCAAATAAATTATGCATGATAGGTTCTTTATGATGGACATGGTTCCACTATACTATTTTCTTGGTATTGAGATTAGTCAGGATGCTTCATGCATCAATATATCTAAGAATAAATATTCTAGGGATATCTTGTTTAGATTCCACATGATCGACTGCAAGCTAGAAGCCACACCCTTTTTGTCTGGAGTACATCTTGAGGATGGAGGGGATACACCAATGGTGGAAAAAACCTTGTATCGACATCTTGTGGGGAGCCTTATATATCTCACCCACACCTGGACAGATATCTCATATGTAGTAGGGATACTTTCTAGGTACATGCACGAGCCACATGGGATGCACTGGAAGGCTGCAAAGCACATCCTTAGATATGTTCAGGGCACTACAGGTTATGGGATCCATTATGAAGTGGGTTTTTCATTGGATCTCATGGGCTTCAGACTTTGATTGAGCTAGTGATAACACATATCTCAAGTCCACATTTGGGAATGCGCTTAGTTTAGGTTTCGATCCCATATGTTGTTCGAGGAAAAAGTAGTTAGTTATTTATTTATCATCAGAAGAGGTCCAGTACAGAGGAGCAATTGACATCACTATTCAATAACTTTGTCTTTAGAACTTCCTCACGGAGCTTGGCATCCAGTTTCATCATCCAACTTTCATTTGCTGTAAAAATTAGAGTAATATCAAGTTTTGTAGAGACCCATTGTAATGAAAGAGAACCAAACACATTAATATCCATATGCATTACATCAGAGAGATAGTACATGAAAGGATCATTAATTTGTAGTATGGTCTATCCGCTGAAAAGAATGCAGACATATTCACCAAGAAATTTATTGAGAAAAAGTTCCACCTTCTGCATGGTTGTTTTTTTCTTGTTTCATGCTTCCATGCTTCATTCCTCACACTGGAGGTTTTAGACCCAATTTTGTCCAGAGTTGACCAAAAACCCCAAAGAATCAATATATCAATCCTATAATAGGATCATGGAAGGTCTCACCTAAGATGTAGAGGAGAAAATAAAGACCATAAGGTCTTGTGACGGTTATGAAGGATAAAATGCAAGGATTCATCTCGATCGATATATGTGTAGTTCATATCTCATAACTCATAAGGACTAGGAATTAAAACTATACACACACATAACTCAATAATGAATAATAGAACCCAGGTAGATGAGAACAATAGTAACATTATTATTCATTTTATTCCATTTAAATCAAACATGAAATATACATTAGGGAATCCATAAGTGGCAATAAATGATTTTTGGGTCTTCTTTGCATAACTTATCAGTAATAAAAACTAGTGCACAATGTACAACTCTTTCATACTATAGACTTATAACATACTCTGTTTATATTTAATCAACAACACAACATTAAAAAAGGATTAGAGTGAGCATGGTGTTTTTCTCTATGACACACCTAATCTTACTAGTGAACTCTCTAACTTTTTAATTCTCTGACCTTTCAGCAGCCCCTAATTCTGTTTGCGTTGCTACCTCTTATAATTTCCTCTGCCTGAGAGCTCTGGCTCTCATGCTCTACTCCACTCACTCTGTTGATTAACTACCTCATATTATTCATGTACCTTTCATCATTCCATGTAGAATTTATATATCAATGAAATATTAAATTCTTGGATAGATCATTATTTGGTTGTCCCAAGTCTCATGGTGTTGTTGGCAGTAATCATTTGTGAAGATATACTGGTGATTAATTTTTTGATTTTGGCGACATCTTCTTGATTTATTACATTATTGATAAAATATGACTAGTCCGTGCTTGATACACTTTATATTGGCACGTAGCTGACAAAAATTGGTCCGACATGCACTCCTACATGTTCTAGAACAACGTGGAATGTGCACGCACAAAACTTGGAAAACACTTAGAATGTGTGTGAACAACCTTTTTAATGCACAGATGAGATGTAACCCAAAATTTTGTGTGCCAACAGGTGCCCAACACTATTATTTGTCTCATCCTTGAGCTAACTGCTAGATACTCTGAAAGTAGATAGTTAGAGGAAGATAAAATCATTATCCTTCAACAAAAGTTGTGAGGGAAGTGAGTTTCTTGAGCGAGGACCTTCATTGGTTCCTGTGGAGGTGAAAGATGGATCTATTTAAAGTCCCCCATCAAAAAACAACTAATGAACAAAAGTGAGGTCCCCTCAAGGGAGAGAACAATTATGTGTTTTTTGTTTTGATATGGGTTAACCAAACTGATCTAGATGTCATGTCTTCTTGAATTCAGAAGGCTTGTGGAGAGAAGAGGATATGTGGGAGTAGGGGTAGTACCAATGGGATGGAAGAGGTGAATTTGGTCCGACGCCATGGCTTCTTGAGGAGGAGAAAATAGGATGGATGAAAGGAGGGATCCCTGGGAGCCAATGAGTAGGGTCTCATCTTATTAGCAAAGGGGGTGAAGCACTATGATAAATGAAGCATCTCTTGGCTTAGAGGCATCGGGAGTGACCTTGAGTGGAAAGCATGATTCAAAAATTTGTGGGGTACTAAAAGTTGGTACTGTTGGATAAAGGATTTTAATGGACCTCAAATGAGAAGGGGTTGACAGAATGGCCACCTTGTTGAAGACTAGAGTGGAGTCTCTTGAGATTCTTGATTGAACGGATGATAAAGGATTATAGATAGTCAACTAAGCCATGCCATGGGATGGGAGTGGAAGAATCACACTGAAAAGAGAAAGAAAGTTTTGAATGGAGCTGGTAGACAATTACTTCAGCGNGTGGGGAAGGGGAGGAAGGAGGGACCAAACAATTTGATGGATTGGATGGATTGAAGAAAACGTAGGAAGTGAAGGTAAAATGAGGCCGATGGGGAGATGTATATTGTAGATTGGCCATAATGGAGAGGTTTATTATAGAATGGTATGTTTCATCCAAGTGTGTACTTGTGACATGAGTGAACAACCCATCTGGGATTGTTTTCCCTTTCAGGGATTGAAGCATCAAGAAACTCCACTAACACCTACTTGACTTGGACATGAAGAGCACGCCCTTGTAATTCTTGGTAAAGACAGAGCCTTAATTGGAAATATCGATGATATGCATCCTTTTTCACTTGATTGATGTCGCCTAAGTGACCAATATGAATGATTTTTGTTCTATCAAAATTAAAATCATGTTGAATAGGAATGGTGTTATGTGTTGTACAACCTATTCTAAGCCTACTCTATGAATCTCAAAAGTTGGAATAGAGATAAATTGTGGTTCCACCCCTGAGGGTTGTAATACACCTTCAACCTGCTACCATTAATGAGACCCTTGAGTGGTTTTCCTTGTAAGATTTCCATCTTGGAAGAACCTACTTCACTGATGTATACTAGATGAAATGTAACCAACCACTACATGCGTAGCTTACCAAGATGTTGTAAATATTTGTTGTTATATAAAAAAACTAAATATCTTAGTTGAAGAATTTTATGGTGGATGTTACGGTTGTTCTAGGCCTTATGTCTGTCTTTTTCAACCACATGGCTGAAGTCTTCCACTATTCGGTCTTACTCAATTTCCATAAGCTCATCCAACCTATGTTGGAGGGACTGATTGTTGGAAATGTTTAATAGGTAGCATATGCTTGTCATTGATGGCAAGTACAGCAATGAAGATGGCATGGGTGCAGGAAGAATGTACAAAGGATTGTTGGCATGTTTTACAAGCAGCATAGACTTGTCATTGATGGAAAGTACAGT
>JASDQU010212641.1:0-18545 GCA_032191745.1 Picea mariana
CCTCGAGAGAATCGCTCACAGGCCAAGAAACCTGTTCTTCCAAATTCAATCACCTCTCTCACCTAGAGAGAGTGTTGTACAAACTAGCCAACATGACACACGCAGTCCAGCACTGCGTGGCCACAACAACCAACGGGGAAAACAGTCACGGGCTTTCCAATAGGCTCAACAATGACAGGATGGTCTCGTGGTTATGGCTTGGGGACAGATATTCCACACATAGGCTTGATCTATTTAGACAGAGGATGTCTTGGCCTTCCATAAATCAACACAATCTATCCCCAAAATCAACACAGACTTTTCCCACGGTTTCAGAATTGCACGAGGTCTCTTGTAGAAGTCTGATAGGTTCATGCTCAGGCAGTCGAGTAGAATGGAGGAGAAAACTCACCACGACTCATCTCAGCTGTTAAATTTGCATGGGCTTAGGTTGACACTTGTCACCCATGAAACTGCATGCATTTTTTCAGCATGCGTTCCTTCCATTTGGAAGTTGCTTGTCTTTCCCAAAAAGAACTTAGGATAAAACATAATATTCACATGTCTTTTGGAATAATATTTTAATATTATTCCACAAGGACTTAAGTCCCTAGGCTTAGCCCCCGAGGCTCAACACTTAGCCCCTCTTCCCACCTTCCAGCCCCCTAATCCCTTGCCCAATCTGTGGAAGCTTAGTCCCCCATCACTCATTCATCGTGGTCGGTCTGCATGCGGCGGTGTTAAAATTTTTATTAATAATGTGCATAGATACATGTACAAAATAAGGCTCTTTGCCTTCAACACTTAGGCTCTCTGGACTAACAATCACATAAGCCCACCAAATTATATTAACTTGTCTCACTAGCCTATAAAAACATATTTACAATTCATTTCACAAGTATGATATACAACAGGGCTCAGCCTTGGGGACATTACAAATATGCTGCCAATTAAGTATTGTCTAAATATTTTCAAGGCCTACATGATAGCCAACATTTATTTGTCGTATATAGATTATAGTCTCTTTGACTCACTGATATTTCTTCTCTCAAAGACTATGGGGTGACCTCCCTACATAGATATTGCTCCAATCCCCTCTCTTGATGCATCACACTCCAATACAAAGGGATGTGAAAATTTAGGAAGTGCTATAACTGGGCATGTTCTCATGACCTCCTTCATCTTTTCAAAAGTTCTTTGTGATGCCTCAGTCTAGTGGAAAGATCCTTTCTTCATCAAATCGGTGAGCGGTGCCCCCAACTGTGAGAACCCTCTCACAAACCTCTTGTAATAACTGCACAACCCAAAGAATCCCCTCAACTCTGTGATATTTTTAGGTGTTGGCCAATCCAAAATGGCCCTAATATTTTCCTGATGTACCTAAAACCTCTGCTCACTGATGATGTGGCCTAGGTAAATAAGCTCCCTCATGTCGGATTCACACTTGGATTCTTTGGCATATAATTATTGTGACTATATAATTCTTAGAACCTCATCCAAATGTATCAAGTGTTCTTCCCAAGTCCTACTATATTTCACGATGCCATCAAATAATACTAACATATACTTCCTCACTGTCCTATGAAAATGTGGTTCATACAAGACTGGAAGGTAGCCGATGCATTGGTCATCCTGAAAGGCATGACCAAGAGTTGAAAGTGCACAAAATGGCACATGAAAGCTATTTTTTCAATGTCTTTCTCTCTGATGTTGATATGGTGGTAACTTGAGTGAAGATTTGTCTTGGTAAAGGAGACTTCTTGATGTAGCTCATCCATCAACTCGTCTATGTGCGGAATGGGGTACCTATTTTTTATAGTCTTGTTATTAATTTCCCTATAATCTATGCACATCCTCAGTGTGCTGTCCTTATTTAGGACCAATATGACTGATGAAACAAATAGAATAGTGCTAGGCCTTATGTGCCCCATCACAAGAAATTCCTTGATTCCTTTCTCAATCTTGTCTTTGAATATTTTGGGATGTTTGTAAGGTGCGGTGATCACTAGTGTTTCCACCACCTCTAAATCAATAGTATTATCAAGTGCTCTATCTGGTGGGTGCCCCAGTGGTATTGGCCCAAATACTGGTTCATATTGAGTCAAAATTTCATTGATCTCAAGATGATAATAATGTCTTCCATATGAATTGCTCCTGGTGGTGATCAAACACTCAACATCATATGCCACATCTCCATGCCTGAAAAATCCTCTCCATTCTCTTTGCCGATACCATCCTGGGTGATCCTATAGACATGAACCTCAACACCACCTTTTCCCATTTGTATCCTTGAATCTCATTGTTAGGGTTTGGTAATTGAACCCAACCTCTCCTAGTGAGTACAACCACTGAACGCCAAATACTGCATCAATATCAAAAAAATCAAATAGATAGAAAGTGTCTGTCACAGTGTAGTTTCCTAGTTTAAACTTCATATTTGGTACCCTGTCCAAGCATATCATGGTGTACCCATCTGCCAATGCTACAATTAATCCCTCAAAATCCTCAGTCTGTAATCCCCTCTTGGCTACTAAGGATGCATCTACAAATTTATGGGTTGCCCTACCATCCACCAATGTTGTGATCCACTGGACCTGAATGAGGCCCTCAAGCCTAATGGTTTCATACCTGGGAACTCCTGAAAGGGTAGCTATGGTTCCACCCTTCACTAATACTCATGGTTTTTTCATCCCACCTGATTGTGGTTCTGTCCGTGGCTGAGGTTTCTTTGGAGGATTCCCCTCCTCATGTGTATGCTCCCCCTCTGAGCCACTATTTGATGTGGATTTGATCTCCTTCTCACCATCTGATGCCACCTCAATGTAGTGTATCTATCCATTTCCCAAGAATTTGTATCCTAGGACCCACAAATCCCTACAGTTGAAGGATAAATTCTTTCTCATGAGTTCCCGCCTAGTCTCATCATCCAATTTCGTTTTATGAAGGAGGAGGTTTTGTCAACAAAGGGTTTAAGTTTTTAAGCAAGGTACCAGTAAAGGGCATGATTGGGGGCTCCTATGTCACTTACTATATGTTGGAGAGGGATGTGTTTTTTATGTACCGAGTTTTAAACCTTTTAAAGCTCAGTTAGAAACCTCAACGCATCATATCTGCAGTTAGATCACTAGTGTTAGTAGTAAATATCTAGATCCTAGGGGTTTGGGATATTTTACCAGCTTCTTGAAAAAGGATTCAACTTCTCCATAGCCCCTAAACATAATCCCATTGAAGAAATTATTTTCTCCATTGAATCCATCACCCACAACCTTCCCACTCACGAAGCGGAAGAAATTAGACAAGAGTGTGAAAGGATACTATGACAATAAACCTCCTAAACTCAACTTACCAAAAGAAAAACTCCTTGCTATTCGTCGCCTTAATTTCAACCCGAACATAATTATCCTCAAATTCGATAAAGGAAATACTTTAGTTATTATGAACACTTCTGACTATGATTCCAAACTCCTTAACCTCCTCTCTTCCTCTTCTTACAAACTGTTTCCCAAAAACCCCATTAATTCCATGACCAAATTGGTCACCAAAGCCATCAAATCCTCTTGCCTCGATTTTAACATCCAAAAGTGTATAATTCCTCACAACTCCTAAACCCCTAAGATCTATGGTCAACCCAAAATACATAAAAAATATATCCCTCTCCAACATATAATAAGCGACATAGGAACCCCCAATCATGCCCTTTACTGGTACCTTGCTTAAAAACTTAAACCCTTTGTCAACAAAACCTCCTCCTTCATAAAAGACTCCACTGAGCTCCTGTAATATGGTGGGGTACACACAAGGAAAAGATCAACAAATTGTTCTAGTGCAAAAGGTTACTACGCATCAGATTCAATGCAGAACATGAGTATAAATATGAGGAAAAATATAAAGGATTTGGAAAACCCCAAGAACATGTAGAGAGGTGAATGGTTCAATGGATATTAGTACCACCAGAATAATTTCCACACCACTTTATCCACACATTAGAAGGTAGTTCGAAGAACTGGTGCACAGAACAAGAACAACGCAGGGAAATTGCCAACTGGGAAGAGATACAAAAAAAAATTGTAGTTACATTTTCCTTTGAGAATGACACTCTAGAGATTGATACAACACTAAAAGTGGTAAGAAACAAGATATTTGAAGAACCAGAATTTGAAATAATTCCAGCATCTCAGAGGGAGGCTAGTCAGACAGTCAGAAAATTGCTATAATGTTATCATGTAGTAGAAGCAGAAGAACCTGAAGAAGATAATCCACACAATATATAGATCCCAAAAGTAGAAGGTGAAAGAGAAGTATAAGGCCCCAAGATGGACTTAGAGTATTATGCCACACCATTAAAGGTTAAGATGGTCAACATTGGAACTGCAGACAACCCAAAGATGGCTAGTATTGGAGATTATTGGGATCATCAGATAGTAGAAAGGATCACAGAATTACTACGCGAGTACAGTGAGTTATTCTCAACAACATTCTAAGATATGAAGGGACCAGTAGGAGAGATAAGAGAGATGAAGATCCCATTGAAGCCAGAAGCAAGACCTATCAATCAGAGGCCATACATATTGAATCCAATATACAAAGAGAAGGTGAAGACAAAAATTGACAAGATTCTAGAAGCTGGTGTTATAGAACTCGTAGAAGAATCATAATGGAGCAGTCCTATGGTGGTGCAAGAAAATAAGCAAGGAGGGATCAAGATTTGTGTAGATTTGAGAAAATTGAATTATGCTTGCCTACATGATCCTTTTCCTACCCCTTTTACAATTTTTTTTTTGGAGAATGTAGGGGATCAAGAATCTTATTCATTTACACATGGATTTTCAGGTTATCATCATATCAAGATAGCGCCAAAAGATAAAGAAACGACAAAATTTTCTACAAAGTGGGGCTCATTTCAATAAACAATTATGCCATTTGGACTAAATAATGCACTAACCATTTTTTCAAGAGTAGTAGTAGCAACTTTCAAGGACTTTATTCATAAATTTTTGGAGGTTTACTTGGATGATTGGATAGTGTTCATTTTGTTGAAATATCATGTTGGGGTATTAAGGTTGATGTTGGATATATGCAGACAGTGTTAGATCTCATTAAACATTAATAAGTGTATTTTCAAAGAAACTTTTGGCATTTTGTTAGGGCATGTGGTGTATAAAGAGGGTCTACAAGTTGATCCTACTAAAATTGTTGTCATAGTTAACTTACCACCACAAAAATCAGTGCGCTAGTTGAAGAGTACATTGGGCCATACAGGGTACTATAGAAAATTCATAAGGGGATATACACAAATCTCTATGCCAATGGAGAAGTTGTTGAAGAAGGATACTAAGTAGTAGTGGAATGATGAATTCCAGAACAATATCGATATTTTGAAGGAGAAAATGGTTACTGCACTGATTTTAATATTTCTAGATTGGGATAAAGAATTTCTTGTACATGTAGATGCATCTGCAATTGCATTAGGGGACATATTGAACCAACCAGGAGAAGGTGATACAGATCACCCTATTACATTTGCAAACAAAAATTCATCAGATTCAGAACAAAATTATAACACTACATAAAGAGAAGGTCTAGATATGGTGTATGCTTTAAATAAATACAAACATTACTTGCTGGGACAACACTATAATATGTTTACAAACCATTCAACTTTGAGATACTTAGTTAATAAGCCAATGTTGGGAGGAAGGATATGCAGATCGCTGTTACTGTTTCAGGAATTTGACTTTGAAGTTGTGGTGAAGCCTCAGGGGTTGAATGAAGGACCATATCACCCGTCGAGGATAAAAAATGGATAAGAGCCCAGTAACTTGAAAGACAAATTTCCATATGAAAATTATTTTCAGTACAAATTGCAAATGAATATTTTGTTGACATTATTGATTTTTTGAGTACAAGATTTGCACCAAGAGAATTTATTGTTGAAGTTATTGCTTATACAGATAGAAATTACAGTTCTTATTTATTATTATAATCATTTAGCACATTCGCTGCATAAACAAGATAACTGAAAGAGAGGTAATCACATAAACAATAGAGACACACAAATTATCTTGGGAAACCCTCATGGGGCAGAAAACCCAACAAAAACTTCCTCAATATAGATAGACCAAATACCGAACATAAGCTCCTCCTCTACTCCTTCACTAGGAAGAGTAGTGCACCACTTGACCAAGAAATACCAAGAGATACCAAGAGATAGACCAAAAACCCTCCTTTACGTCACACTTAGCTGCAATAGTAGTTCCTTCAGGACTTGCACACTTCTTCATAGTTGCAGAGCTAGTGTGGTAAGTGTTCAAATGAGACAACATCATCACATATAAATACAATTTGTGAGGTGGAACTATGGTTGTGACTCTTCACTTGGTGGAGCCGACTTATCCTAGAAGTGGCTAAAACCAATTTACAATTACTAGGGGCCAACTTTACAAATACCACCATACAAATACATGTTGACCAATCCACAAAAGGGGATTTGATCTTACACAATACCTGACTTGATGAATCCACAAAAGGGGATTTGATTTATACAATAATGACTCAAATATAAGTAGAATATTCTTTGAATTTACAATAATTCAACATTCCCCCTTAACAAGAAGGGTATTCTATTGAGAACATTAGTAGCAACTGATGAGACTCAATCTAACATCAAGAGGAGGGGACATCACCATCAACATAAAAAACATTATCGTATCTAGAGATCATCAGAATTTTTTCTCATCATCAATATCATCATCATTTGCAGCATGGAGCTAGAATAACATCATCATCATAATCACCATGAAGCTGGAACATCAACATCAATAAGAAAAAGCTGGAACAACAACATCAACAACACGGAGCTGGAAAAACATCATTAACAACATGAAGCTGAAATAACATCATCATCATCAACAACATGAAGCTGGAACATCAACATCATCAACAACATGAAGTTGGAACATCAACATCATCAAAAACATGAAGCTGGAACATAAACATCATCAACAACATGAAGCTAGAACATCATCATAAAAATCACGAAGCTGGAACAACAACATCAACAACATGAAGATGGAACATGAACATAAACAACACGAAGTTGGAACAACAAAATCAACATCTATATGTGGCAACAGAATGAGGCAGGTGCATCAACAACAACATCTGTGGTACTCCGACACACAGTCCTTACCGGAACTTAGGGATATGCCTAGGAATCATAAGATTCCCTAGGATATAGAATCCTAAATGAGATACCACGTCGTACTTGTTGGTAGCCAAATATTCATGTCATTTCATCAATATTTAAAACACAATGTTTTAATCAAAAAATGTTTTTAATAGCTGCCTCTTTGTGTCTACGAAGACTTCAATTATGATTTTTGTTTGAAGAGTCACTTGATTGGTTGTTGTGTGTTTTTGAGTTTATGTTTTTTATTAAATTTATCATTTTACTCTTTTTTAATTTCATGACTTATTAAGCATGAAATTGAAATAAGCTTGGCATAAACACATCATACAATTTCTTAAGTTTTTCCTTGTAAAGCTGGATGAGTCTTTGAAATACCTAATGATATTAAAATCCTTCAAGGGTATTGAACATATCGTTTTGTGAAGTGTCTCTTTACCATTAAGGATATGAGCTGATCGCGTTTGGGTTATGCCTTGATCATTTTTCCATTAGTGTTTTGATTATCACTTTACACCTTCATGATATATTTTGGTTTTAAAACTTTGATATAAATCTATAGTCTGAATGCTACCCTCGACCATCATATCACAGTCTAATCACTGTTTTACATGGTTATTAGTCGTGCTTTGAAACCATTACACCCTTGTCCAGCTTGCTTGAGCTCACATTCATTCCATCGTTGATGGTTCTTCGTAATTTCGGGTTTAGGTTCTTATTAAAGGAGGTGGCTTTCTAGTGCATTGGTCCTCTAGTTCATGGTTCAATCAATAACTAAAGTGGTAGTCATTGTGGTCTTCTCCCAAAATCATAGTTATCAGAACACCTTCGATAATGAAAAACATATCGTTCGTATCAGGTGGTTTCAAACACAAGCTCATCCTTTTTACACTTGTTGATATATCGTAACCAAGTTTATGGCCCCTATGGTAAGGATAGAGCCAAATGGCTCACAKGATTTTCTCTCCCAAGATGACGCTGTGGATGATATCGTAGTCTTTGAATGGGTTAAATTTATACAGTCGTTCGAGGGTTTTAACCTTGAAATAACCCAAGCTTTCTACAAGACCTTTAACGGTACTAGAGCCAAAATAGGTGAATTACAGTTGCAAGTCAGTGAGGAATCGATAGCAGAAGCCACATTCCTATCATGAGAAGGAGATTGCTGGTTCAAGAATATAAAAATCGAAGGTATTCCTTGGCATTTGTTAATGATTTCTAGGAAGTAACACTACGACGTCAAAGGTACACCCATAAATCTATTCAAGCCTTGATGACACAATTTGTTATTAATTATCAAGCAATTCTTTACCTGCGAGGGACGATATGGATTAGATTTTTTGTTTCATATACACCTGTTAATGGTCTTCTTAGGGTTTAGGTTAAACATGCCTTTTTATCTACTAAAAATCCTTCAGAACATGGCTAGATTTTATCAAAGACAAAACCCTAATTCACAATCCAGCCTCTTTCATCATGGCTTGATATGAGTCTTATTCATTTCCCATTTCTCAAAGGCAGGAGATAGCTAGAAAAACTTCCTGGTTAAGAATAGTTTTGTTTCACTCACACTTGAACCAGTAAGAGATTTACCCCTGTGTTTTGATGATCCTATTGACCCTTTCCCATCGAATCACTCTTTGCAAGATCTTTATATCGAATTACAAGTTACAGAAGACCCTACGTTACTTACTGAAACCCCTGTTGATTTTCGTCAATCAATTAGAGACACACACCAGAGGCACAAATTCATCCCTAAAAAGTCTTTAGAGGTAGTGCTGGATAAATTGAAGGGTAAGGTATCTGTCACTCCCAATATTGGGCAAGATTTGGTTGATGTAAAGAAAATTAAAACCAATAAGCATGGCAAACAGAAAACACAGAGGGTTCATGATATAGAGTTCAAGAACAAAAGGAACGACCGAATCCTTTCTAGGATGGTCAGGAATCGAAGCCACAACCATGAAAATCCTATCCCCACCATTGATATTGAAGTCCCGATATTTGTTGACGATACCAGTTTTGGTCCCGCTAAGATAAATTCACCCTGATATGATTTCATGTCTAACTTGCCTCCATTTTTAAAGGAGCAAGAGGGATTCTCAGGTTTTCAATATGACCTCAAAAAGATTATGGAGTAGGGTAAACCTCTTGACTCAGATCAAACTCGTCCACTGCCAAATATAGAACATGTGTACTATGAAGGTTGCTTTGATTGGATCCAAAGATATTACCAAGAAATCCTTTATCTACAAGATCAACTAAATCAAGTAATGACTCGAAACTTAGTTTTGGAAAAGGAAAATGAGGTTCTCAGAGTTAGCATCCGATCAAATTCGCCCAGGGCCAACAAATGTTTCAGGAGATCGAGAGATGCGATCATAAAAAACTCCACCAGTTTCAACACCGTTGTAAATTCAAAATTGTCTAATGTTTCCTTTTCAAAGTTCTAATTGGTAAACACTCTTCTTGTAATTTACGATTGGATTTGTTTAAATAATAACTGAATTTGTTTTTATTTAGACCAGCAACGAAATCGCATATTCTGTAGCTTTTCTTTTAATTAATTAATTTGATTGTTTTCTAATTTAGATTTCGTTTTTCTCTTTTCTCAAGTGAACAACAGATCAATGTGAAAAGGTTAAAAGAACGAGTAAAAAGTTGGGAATACAATGAACTTGTAATTTCGTTTTTGAGAAAAAATGTTTGAATGATGTAACTTTTTTGAATAGTTGTCTCAATAGACCTATATTTATGGTTATTAAAGTAGGTCTGTCTCTATCTTGTATGATATGAGAAACATACTAGAAATTTGGTTTAAATAGAATTGCTTGCCCAAGAATAAGGGAAATTCTTTTTGGACCTTATGATGGACTTATCATTTTGGAAAATATATGGGATACAGTTTACCTTTTGGCTTTAGTCCTTCTGTAGACTATGTAATGTGATTATTGTTTCTCATATAATTTTTGGACATGAAAACTTATTTGTATTGAACTAGCTTTAGACTGTTCTACATGTATCTTTTCATGTTGAGTTTTTCTTTTACATGGTTCATTATATTTTGGTTCTTTTAATATCTATGACTAATCGTCCATCTATACATTTTAAGTTTACATTGAATGTTGGTTCGTCGATAATACCATTCGTTGAGGGTTGGATTTGATTTTGTTTTCAGCTTTTGGACAATTTAAAGTCACATGAGTGAAAATCTATTTGTCTTTCTGTTATCATAGATCTGTTCCGAAATACAAAATATTTTCTTGAGTTGCTTAAGGAAATATTGTTCTTGATTTTTGTCATAGATTTGTACTTGATAACAGGTTAAGTGGAGATTACACAACACATAAAGACAAATCTAGCTTAGTACATTTTCTATACTGCCGATCAACGTCAGGTTAGTTAGTTTATCTTTTTATTTGATTTGTTAATTTACGAATGGATAATGATTAAATCATTTAAACTTTAATGATTTGTTCATTATCGTTATATCATTTCTAATCTTACTCACTCATTATTTGTTATTTTGTTATTCATAGTACAAAAACAATTTCCTCTATTTTTGCATCTTATTTTGATCCATTAGTTTAAAAACATCATTTTCACGAGGCTTTATTCAAACCTTGTAATTGTATATAATAGTATTATAGAATACTACTATTAGTTAAGTGAGCATATTAGTGTGTTAAGCTGATAGGATTATACTTTTAGTTAGTATTACCTCTTTTATTTATTTTAGAGTCTTAGTTGGATAATGGAGCCATAAAACCCGCCAGGGTAGATTATTCCAAATGGCCCAGGTTAAATAGACAACCCTAGAATGGATCTTCCCTTCTCGTTGATGGTGTGTCATAAACACACATCCAAAAATGGCACTAGAAGGAGGTACTAAAAGTCATTGATGGCACGAGGAGGCCATAGGACTCCCCAAAACAATCGTTCTCCTGTCATGATGCATAGTTTCTTAGACCCTAACATTATACTTGATCCAACTACTACGTCAAAAAATACACCTGACATTCCCGCCAAGCTAGTGACACTAGTTCCTCAAGGGATTGATGTACAAGAAATTATCCGCTAGTTAATTTTGAGAAATCAAGGTTCTTTATCCTAAATTAGATAGTCTGGTGGACAGCTAAATCAACCCCTTGATTTTTCCAATCTGCAAGAACAACCTATTGACACTTGTCTACCCAATAACACATTAGTTGGTAATATCATCGATCCTTTTGATGCACTGATCCTAGGTGTTGGGGGATCTGGTCTCCCACCATCCTCACCTGGTTCTTCTCCACCCTCTTCAAGAGAAGAATCCTCAAATGAAGGAATTTCTTCGTCTGGAAAATCTCTACCTTCACCCCCACCAACTCCCATGGCTAACCAAAATAATCCCACCATACCTTGTCTCTATCAAGATGTCGTGGCAGTACCTGGACCCCAACAACCAGAAAAGTGGATACCCAAATTTGACCCATATTTGAAGCAATCAAATAAGGATCATATCAATAAATTTATGTTAGCTGTGAGGCTCTGGAATGTCGAACACGAGGATGCTGTTTGTAGGTTATTCCCTTACACTTTTGAGGGAAATGCCTCAACCTGGTATTTTGCGCAACAACCCCAAACCATCGTTTCTTGGGATAAGTTTGAAACCTTTTTTATAGAAAAATTTGGAGATGATAAATCTTCAGAATTTCTGGTTATGGAGCTTTCTAGTTTGAGAATGAACCCTAAAGAAAAATTTAAGGATTTCAACCACAGATTCCTCATGCTAAAAAATAAAATTATTGTAGAGTCGATGCCTGTGGAAAACTTGATTGTTGCATACTATACTAAGGCCCTACATAACAATATATCTATATGGGTTAAAAGGTCAAAAATTAACACATTACTAGAAGCCTTTGAGGTGGCGGTCCTTATCGAGAAGGAAATTCTTAGTTTAAAAGATAATTTAAATGTCGAGGCTGGAATTCTGTCTTCTAAAAAGAAGATAGAAATTCTCACTAGACCTCCTCAAACTAAAAGTCAACAAGAGACTTTAGAGTTGGAAAGTTTATAGGAATCTTTTCAGAAATTATCCAATCGGGTCATAGACTTGAAAATATCCTCTTTCGCCAAGAACTTCGATGGTACTAGAGCCAAAATAGGTGACTTGCAGTTGCAAGTCAGTGAGGAATCAATAGTAGAAGCCACATGCCTGTCATGAGAAGGAGACCGCTGGTTCAAGAATCTAAAAATCAAAGGTATTCCTTGGAATCTGTTAATGATTTCCAGGAAGTCACTCTACAATGTCAAAGGTACACCCATAAATATATTCAAGCCTTGATGGGACAGTTTGTTATTAATTATCAAGCAATTTGTTACCTCCGAGGGACGATATGGATTGGTTTTTTTGTTTCATTAATGCCTGCTAATGGTCTTCTTAGGGTTTAGGTTAAACATGCCTTTTTATATGCTAAAAATCCTTCAGAATATGGATAGATTTTATCAGAGACAAAACCCTAATTCACAATCCAGCCTCTTTCATCATGGCTTGATTTGAGTCTTATTCATTTCCCATTTTTCAAAGGTGGGAGATAGTTGGAAAAACATTCCTGGTTAGGAATGGTTTTATTTCACTCATACTTGAACCGGTAAGCGATTTACCCCTTTGTTTTGACGATCCTACCAACCCTTGTCCATCGACTCACTCTCTGTAAGATATTCATATCGAATTGTAAGTTACAGAAGACCCTGCATTACTTACCGAAACCCCGGGTGATTTTTCATCAATCAATCAAAGACACACACCAAAGGCACAAATTTGTCCCTAAAAAGTATTTAGAGGAAGCGCTGGATAAATTGAAGGGTAAGGTATCTATCACTCCCAATCTTGAGCAAGATTTGGTTGATGTAAATGAAATTAAAAACAAGAAGCATGGAAAACATAAAACATAGAGGGTTCAGGATATAGATTTCAAGAAAAAAAGGAACGACCGACTCCTTTCCAGGATGGCTAGGAATCGACGTCACAACCATGTAAATCCTATCCCCACCATTGATATTGAAGACTTGATCTCTGTTGACGATACCGATTCTGATCCCACTAAGATAAATTCACCCTGATACAATTTCGTGTCTAACTTGCCTCCATTTTTAAAGGAGAAAGAGGGCTTCTTAGGTATCCAGTATGACCTCAAAAAGATTGTGGAGCAGGGTAAACAACTTAACTCAGATCAAACTCGTCGACTTCCAAATCTAGAGCAGGTGTACTGTGAAGGTTTCTTTGATTGGATCCAAAGATATTACCAATACATCCCTTATCTACAGGGTCAACTAAATCAAGTAATGACTCAAAAATTAGTTTTGGAAAAATAAAATGAGGTTCTCATAGCTAGCATCGGATCAAATTCGCCCAGGGCCAACAAATGTTTCAAGAGATCAAGAGATGTGATCATAAAAACTCCACCAGTTTCAATGCTGTTGTAAATTCATAATTGTCTGATGTTTCCTTTTCAAAGATATAATTGGTAAACACTCTTCTTGTAATTTATGATTGGGTTTGTTTAAATAATAACTGAATTTGTTTTTATTTAGACTAGCTACAGAATCACAGATTCTGTAGCTTGTATTTTAATTTATTTATTTGATTGTTTTCTAATTTAGATTTCATTTTTCTCTTTTCTCAGGTGAACAACAAATTAGTGTGCAAAGGTTAAAAGAACGAGTAAAAAGTTGGGAATACAATGAATTTGTAATTTTGTGTTTGAGAAACAATGTTTGAATGATGTAACTATTTTGAGTAGTTGTCTCAACAGACCTATCTTTATGGTTATTTTGTTTTAGTAAATGCTTTATTAAAGTAGATCTGTCTCTATCTTGTATGATATGAGAATCAGACTAGGAATTTGGTTTAAATAGCACTGCTTTCCCATGAATAAGGGCAATTATTTTTGGATCTTATGATGGACTTATAATTTTGGAAAATATATGGCACTGTGTAATGTGACTATTGTTTCTCATATAATTTCTGGACATGAAAACTTATTTGTATTGAACTAGCTTTAGACTATTCTACATGTATATTTTCATGTTGAGTTTTTCTTTTACATGGTTCATTATATTTTGGTTCTTTTAATATCTGTGACTACTCGTCCATCTATACATTTTGAGTTTACATCTAATTTTGGGTCGTTGATAATACCATTTGCTGATGGTTGGAGTTGATTTCATTTTCATCTTTTGGACATTTTAAAGTCACATGAGTGAAAATCTATTTGTCTTTCTGTTATCATAGATCTGTTCTGAAATATAAAATATTTCCTTGAGTTGCTTCAAGAAATATTGTTCTTGCTTTTTGTCATAGATTTATACTTGAAAACATGTTAAGTGGAGCTTACACAACACATAAAGACGAATCTAGCTTAGTACATTTTCTATACTGCTGATCAACGTCAGGTTAGTTAGTTTATCTTTTTATTTGATTTGTTAATTTACTAATGAATAATGATTAAATAATTTTAACTTTAATTCTTTGTTCATTATTGTTATATGATTTCTAATCTTATTCACTCATTATTTGTTATTTTGTTATTCATAGTGCAAAACAAATTTCCTCTATTTTTGCATCTTATTTTGATCCATTAGTTTAAAACCATCATTTTCATGAGGCTTTATTCAAACCTTGTAATTGTATATAATACTACTATTATTTAAGTGAGCATATTAGTGCGTTAAACTGATATGATTATACTTTTAGTTAGTTTGATCTCTTTTAGTTATTTTAGAGTCTTAGTTGGCTAACAGAGCCACAAATCTCGTCAGGGTAGATTATTCCAAACGTCTTGGGTTAAATAGAAAAACCCGAACTGGATCTTCCCTTCTTGTTGATGGTGTGTCATAAACACCCATCAATACTACTCTAATAGACCATCCTTAATGGACCTTTAGGATTTGCCCAGGAATCATAAGATTCTATAGGATATAAAATCCTAATTGAGCTACCACTACTGACCACAACTGGAATATACATGCATAGGTACTCTGATAGACTGTCCTTACCAGACCTTTGGGATCTACCTAGTGATGATCGATCCCCTAGGATATAAAATCCTAATTAAGCTACCTGCTGTTGGTCAGGGTACAATAGTATCATCAAAATCACTCCTCCTTTAGAGGGAGGTCCTTTCAAAAAATACCAACCTTGTCTCAGAAGTACTCAAACTTCACACGAGACATCAACTTACTCAACACATTTGTAACCTGCTCATCTGTTCCAACATATTGGAGCTTTACAACTCCTCTCTCCATTATATCACGAATGTAGTGGTACCAGATCTCTATGTGCTTCGAATTATCATGGAACACTGGGTTCTCTGCCATCTTTATATAGCTTTGGTTATCACATAGAATCACGTTGGATTCCATCTCCAGATCGAACAAACCTATAAACTTCCACAACCATATGTCTCCATAACTAGCAAAACATGCTGCAATGTACTTTGCCTATACTGTGCTAAGAGAAATACTGGATTGCTTCCTACTTTTCCATGAAGTCATGGTTGACCCCAAACTAAAACACCATCTTGAAGTGCTCTTTTTGTCTGAAGCACTTCCAGTCCAATCTGAATCAGTATAACCATACAATATGAAGTCATGATCTCTAGTATAACATAGACCATACTCCAACGTACCCTTAAGGTATCTCATCATATGCTTTACAACTACAAGGTGGACACATCTGGGCTCCACTAGATACTGACTCAAGGTGTTAAAAAAAAAACATATATCTGGTCTGGTATTCATTAGATACATCAATGAACCAATCACCTATCTATATAGAGTAACATCAACTATTTCTGATGAATTATTAGCCAATAAATTCAGATTAGTCTCCATAGGAGTGGACATGGATTTATATTCCATCATGTTGAATCTCTTCATAATTTACACAACATACTTTCCTTGATTAAGGAAAATATCTAATGGGCTCTACCATACTTCAAGACCTAAGAAATAGTGCATTAGGCCTAGGTCCTTCATTTCAAATTCAACGACAAGCTTCTTCTCACAATCTATGATGAGATTTCTTCATCTGTCAAGAATAAGTCATCCACATTGTTGGCCCTTGACTAGGTTTTGAGGAAACACTGGTCATGTTTGACCCTTTTTTGGACTTCGACAGGCTGGTCGAAGATGGAGCACCCAGGCAAAGCCGAGATCACGGGATGTCACCTCTTTTGCAGGATTTTTGGGTTTTAGGGTTTATGTAACGGGTATGGGATGTCGGCCCATGGGTCTACCCATGCTTAGGCCCCTTTTTTTAATGTATAAATAAGTATCTAAGTGATGTAAGAAGTTTGTCTGATCAACTTTGTGCAAGAACCTGTGAAGGTTGCTAAGTGCGAATAGTTGTGAATTCTTTGTGCATACTGTATGTGAGACTTGCAGAGCTAATGAAAGTGGTTTTAGTTGGCTTTGTGCCTTGACCTAATCCGGGGAAGGAGGGTCTAGTGAGGTGCACACAAATCTCCCGTCTCTCATGAAGTTGGCTCTGTGGCTTTGTGCACAGGAGAAGAGGAATGTAAAAAGCTTGAAGATCAATAGAGAATACGAAGAGTTGGTGGACATAGCCCCACACTGTGGTGAACCACGCATATCTTGTGTTATTGTGATTTCTGCTATGTTTTCATGATGATTATGTTTATATTTGTGTAGTGTATTATTCTGGATGTATGATAGGTAGATCCATTGATGCTTAGTGCTTGATATATGAATAAATTCTAGATATACGCCGATGCTATGTGCTGAATGCTTAGATGTGTTTAATATTGATTACTATTGCACTGATCTACACTTAGGGTTAATCTGTGATGTGAATAAGAATCATAACTGAATGCATACTATTGGCTAAGTTCTATGTTGAAGTGTGTAATCACAGATCTGTGTCCCAGCTAGGTTGTAGACACTTGAGTCCTGCAAACCCCCTACCTCTAACTCGGGTGAGACTTCATCTTCTTCACAGGTGTTACCGAAAGGGCCTATAGTTAGGGTTTTGTTGGTGTGCTATTGAAGCGTTGAACCTTGGGTCTGCCCCTGTGCAAACAAATGGTTCCGTTGTTAGGACTGAAACTGTGATTGCTGGGAACTGAAGAAAAGACATATCTCTGTGCATAGATCTGTTGCTATAGTGTGTAGGTATTATACCTGACTTGTGAAGCTCTATGCTAAAAATGAAGTCCGATCTGAAGAAAAGAGGTAAGATCTTAAAGCTTTGTGCTCTGGGAAAGGTAAGATAAGTGGAATTTTTTGCTTCAAAAGTATGAATCTAGGTATGTTTGACAGATTTCGTCCTAGTTTGAAAACTAGGGCACAACTAGAAGAAATCAGATTTGATTTGAATATATTTGATAAAGATAGTGAAATATATGTTATTCCTATACATAGAAAGACTTTTTGGATTGACAAGTGGATGCAGGAACCTAGAACGAATTTTTGCAGATTGTAGGTCCATCACTGTGATCCCAGTGTGCAGTACAGAAAAGGTTGGGGATCGTTTAGGAGAAAGAGAGGATTAAAATTGTGTTATAACTGTAGAAGATTGGGGCATCTTGCTAAGGAATGCCCTAGTATAGGTCCTATTTGTCTTTGTTATAAAGATATTGATCATGAGGTTTTGGATTGCCTAGAATGATTGCTAAAGTTGAAAAGATGAACCTGAGGCAAGAAAACTATGAAGAAGGTCAAGAAACTAAGGAGATGTTAGAAAACTAGAACGAATCATAATCTATGTTATTACAGTTGAAAGAAACCTTGAACGATCAAATAAACATCAGTCTACCAGAGATCTTAAAAGAGAAGCAGTGCATAGAAACAAGAATAGGATACTTCGACATAGACTATGTTCTGGATGAGGAAACACACATGAATATCATGCCAGAAAGCACTTGGAAAATTTTGGAAAATCTTGCTATGATTCCTTCATTGGGAAGTATAGGATTGTTTAAAGGAAAGATGATAAACCTATGTGGAAGAGTTACTAATGTACCTATGATTTCCCATGGAACATCAACTGAAGAAGAATTCGAAGTCATTAAATTTGTTGAGAACAACACCCCTTTTGCAATTTTGTTAGGAAAGAATTGGATTGAGAAAGATTAGATCTAGAGGAAAGCAGAGGAAGAAGCTACATAACAGAAAAAGAAAGAATTAAGGGACTTCATAGCCAAGAAAATAGAGCGACTAGTACAAAAATAAGAGGACAAGTCGAAGCAACTGAGGGCTAGTGACTTAGTTGTTGAAGTTGAAAGAACGCAGGAAGGCTTGAAAAACCTGTCCATGCAGGATAGAAGAAAACCTACCCTAGAAATAGTAAGAGAAGAGGTATTACATTTGAACCCTT
>JASDQU010212642.1:706-18526 GCA_032191745.1 Picea mariana
TTACCAGGTTGTACAAGTTTGACAACTTTGGGTCATCATATTTTCCATCATTTTTTGTTTCTCATTGCGATGGCTTGAGGAAACTTTGACATGAGCGGTTTAGTCATCTAAACTATCTCTCATTGCAGAAAATATGTAATCAATAAATGGTGATTGGTCTTCCTCTTGTTTCATGAAGAGATGGTGTTTCTGTCAGTTGTGTTCTTGGAAAACATCATCGGGACAATTTTGACAAATGTGCCTCTTGGCACGCCTTGGTCCCTTTGCAACTTGTTCATAGTAACTTATCTAGTCCACTTTCTTCTCCTTGTTTTTATAGGTGCAAGTATTTGTTAACTTTCGTTGATGAATTTTCTAGACGTACTTGGGTTTACTTCTTAAAACATAAGAGCGAAGTTTTTAAAAAATTTCTGGCCTACAAGGCCCTTGTAGAAAAATAATCTCGACATCAAATTCAAAGGTTAAGAACATATAATGGAGGCGAATATGTGAAAAATAACTTTACAAGTTACTACACTACACGGGGCATACAAATGCAACAGACTGTTTCATATACACCACAACAAAATGGTGTTACTGAGAGAAACAACCACACATTAAAATAAATGGCTAATTGTGTGATCCAATCCAAGGGATTAAGTCTAAAGTATTGGGTAGAATCCATCAAATCTGAAAATTACATAGTAAATCACACTCCCACAAAGGATCTTAAAAATATAGCACCGGAAGAAGCATGGACTAAAATTAAACCAGATGTAAGTCACTTCCGTGTATTTGGAAGTATAGCATGGGCTCATATTCTTGATTAGAAAAGGAAATCATTGTATCCTAAAAGTGAGAAGTGTGTATTTTATTGGTTATTCTAAAGATTTCAAAGGTTACAAACTTATTCAACCACATTGTAATGAAATTATTATTAKAAGAGATTTTAAATTTGATGAAAATCTCTTGGCCTGTGAGCCTAATTCAATGATTATTCCTTCTTCGTCCTGCGATCCATATTCGACGTTTGTTCCTTATTCTATTCCTATTATAGTTTCTTCTTCAGATGATGACAATGAGGATGAAAATTAACCTCCTCCTTCTCACCTTCCTCCATATGATTCCATTGAACCTAAACCAACACCAATACCACTGCTTCCTAGATGGGTCCATTCAACATGATAAACAACTGGTGATCTTGTCATTGATCAGACACGTTCTCAGTTCCAACGAGACTCTTATCTTTTGGATCAAGTTTCAGAGACTCATGACTAGATACATTTGCAGAAACTTCAAGCCCTCCAAATTGGGATACAAAAATGAATGAAGAGTATCATTCTGTAATGGAGAATGATACTTGGGATCTTGTACCTCTTCCAAAAGGAAGAAAACTTGTCAGATGTAAATAGTTCTATAGAACTAAGTATGAATTAGATGGAAGTGTTGAAAGGAACAAGGCACAGTTAGTTGTTGTTATAACCCTAAATTGCACTATTCATGCTTACTTGGCATCAGGCCAACTCATTGCCCTTCATTGCCAAAGTCATGCTGAACAAACTCCTCAAAAACCTCTTAAAACAGGTAGCCTGCACCCTAACCTATCACTGGGCGCGGTTGAATGCTGGCAGGACTTATACAGCACATGGTGGAATGTGGGATGGCCCACTACAACAAGCGTTTACCTAACAAAGCAAAAAATCAGGAAAGTTTCCGACGGAACGAGAAGCTTTTGGTTAGTTAACTAGAACTCCCCACCATGCATGGCCGAGAGTTCGTCTAAAACCCTAGCTCCTTCTAGCCTATAAAAGGAGGGGTAGGGGTACTATTCAAAGGAGGAAAATCATAGCAAAGAAACTCTGCCAAATTGCCGAATCTATTTTGTCCCAACCCTTTAGCCTTTCCTCAAGCTTTAGGAGAATTCAAGCAAAGCAATTGGAGGACAAAGAAGAGGAGAAGCCCAGGATCAGGATCGAGGAACGGTGGCTAGTCTCTATAATCATTGTAAGTTGGTTCATATTGATATTAATGAAAAAGATACTTTTCCCGTCCCAAATACATGAGTCTTATCTACGTTATTTGATTTGTGTTTAATCTCTAACCTTCTAGTAGAACAGTAGCATGCATGCATAGTTATGTCTTGATTACAGGATCGCTTTTTGGAAGGAGTAGCAGAAGCAAGGAGATAAATCTCAACGGAGGATCTACACCAATCGTCGATAAAAAGGTTAGTTGGTTCTTCCCATGTGTGCCTGTGAAAAGGGGTTTTAGGTTGGGGTAGAAGGTTAAAAGTTATTTCTGAAGGGTCATGATCCGCATGCAAGTTTAAATCCCTAGCTTGCTAGTCTGTAGGGTAGAATAACCCCACAACAGAATTGGCGACTCCACTGGGGATATTTTACTCTTAGGGTTTCCGGATTTGGTTAAAGGTCTTTTGGGTAGTCCAAAGAAGTTCAGTTTCTATTTCTTTGTTGTTTTTGTTTTCTGTTAGGTCAAAAGCTAGCAGGGAACCTGGTTATCTATACCAGCTTTTCCTTGTCTGTTGCTTGAATTTTATTCTCGGGACACACAGAGGTACCCGCGGCCTACAGAAGCCCTACCCGCGGGTAACCCACGCCCTAACCTTCTACAACCCGCATTTTAATGCTTGCTGTGGTGGTTTCAGTAGCGTGTAGAGCCCAGAAAGCTTAAGAGGCAGTCTCCTCTTTCCTTGTCAGGGGTTTATCTTCTCAGGGGGCTTTCTGGATCCTGTCTGGGTCTTGATTAGTTTATTGTCTTTCTTTCAGTCTGCCTTATTGTGTTAACTATTCTTTGCATTTTTTTTCTTTTTGCAAATTTTTTTTTTCTGTTAAGGAAGAAGCATCCAAGACTTTAGGAGACACTGGCTATCAATACCAGAGGCATCTTTTAGGTCTGGGCTGCCTGTGTTTGATTTTTTCTTAGATTTGATACATACCCATGGGCTGTTTCAGTTCTGAGCGTGGGTACCCGCGTTCTGTTTTAGCTCAGCACGTGGTTGACCACGTGTTGTTTCAGTGACAGTCGCGGGCCTGTCAGGTGGCTTTTCAGTCTGGGTGGGGCAGTCATCCCCTCCTGTGGTGAGAAGTGTTCCACTCAGGGTTTGGAGTCTAGGGTGCACACCCAGTGAGTTAGGGCCTCATATCCTTAGCTGGTGTTTTACTTAGTTGATGTTTGGTAAGAAAAGACAAAAAGAAAAAAAAATTGTTGTTTTATGGTTTTTAGGCAAGTGTTAGAATCGGTGTTGTCTTGATT
Organism: Picea mariana; assembly: GCA_032191745.1. NCBI lineage: Eukaryota > Viridiplantae > Streptophyta > Pinopsida > Pinales > Pinaceae > Picea > Picea mariana. Next base: position 3,959 of record JASDQU010212642.1, read on the forward strand.
GCTTTTTCCTCTTTTTTGTGCTCTGATTCTTTTTGCGATCTGCGCTTTAAGCTAGAGTTTTCTTTGCATTCTCTTGGTTTTGTTATTGTCATCATTTTTCCTTGTTGCGTTATTTTGCAATAAAATAAAAAAAAATTCCTGTTTCATTTTCTTCTTGATTTGAAGATTGTGTTGTTGCATCAATAGCTAGGAAAGAAGTCTTTTTGCATAAGTTTTTGCAGTGCATTTTAAGTATAAGTAGATCACAGATCTGAGCAAAAGTCCTTCATATTTACTGCATGAAATCTTAGTAATTTTGAAAAGAAAAGAAGTCTTTTTGTTAAAAGTTGTTGGTTTTGCATTTTAGTGAAAATTTTTGTTTCCAAGCATTTCTTGTTCATTTTTCTTTGAGTCTTTTTACATGCCATCAGTTTCACTTTCGTACCTTGTGACTTAAAAAGGCCCATGAAAATCAACGCTAAGTAAAATCAAGTAGACTTTTCTGTTTGTAGGGTGCATACACTAGCTCATGGATAGGGCCTTGGAATAGGTTGGAGAGTAAATTCTCCAAGGCCACCCAAACCAAACATTGGAGTCTATCAATAGGGAGTGTAGAAGTCCAGTTACAAAAAGTTATTCAAGACCCCCCTCTAACACAGGGGCTAAACATGAGGTTGCGTAAGGAAAGGTAGCGGAGATAACCCCTCCAAAGCTAGACCGAGCGTTGTGGAGAACACATATTGAGGATTTGTTAAGGGATTCCGTCGTTTTCATTTTCCACAGAGCTTCGTGGGTCTCGAATCTGTTTGAGGTCCTTAGTTGTCTTCTAGACCATTTTCTCTCGATACCCTTGACATGTTTCGGGCTTGATACCCTGCTCATTGTGGTCTACCCGACTGCCGACTGTACCCACCTGATAACTGTTCACGTGATGGCAAACTAGTTGCCAATCTTTTCTAGGGACATACATGGGTGATTGCGGGGGTATACCATGGTACCTAGGACAGACATCGGACCAAGACTTTGCAGAGTATACCCGGAGGGTGCTTCCGTATTCGAGTTTCACTTGCACCGGTAAGCTGCTCTAGTGTTGGTTGTTGTAACTGTTCTTCCAACTAGTTTAGTGCTTGCTTGATTTATCTTCTAGGGGATTTCTTTTAGCGAGTGTTACTATTTGTTCATGTAAAATACCTTAGCGTTTCGTGAATCTTCTCACACAGTGGAGGATTTGGAGCTTTGCCGGTCACGAAGGCTTCTGGGCCTGCCGTCGGTTATACTGGATCCACCCCCGCCACCATTGAGGCGAAAGCTAGAACATCAAGGATCTTTTGAAGCAACCGGGGATTTTGAGCCCAAACAACCCCCCAAGGCATCAACCGCCAATCTTGGATTGGTTGAGACCTCAAACACTGATACTTGGCCGGATATTATTGTGCCAATTCAATTCTATGAATGCCTGTCAGTGCCTAACCCAGTTATGGAACAAAACTCTGTTACTTCCTCTGGGACCTCTTCCATTCCCATCACTGTTGCTACCACAGGAGAAGCTTCTCCTAACTTTCCTTTGTCAATGGTCCGAGCCACCATGGTCTTGGCCGCAACTACGTCGCACAGTGGACTGACCCCATCTATTGCAGTGGCCACACCTCCTTACACACCTAGTGCGACAGGCGCTCCGTTTTCATACGGTATGCCTAGTTCGGGTACAAGCCCTGTACTCACTTACTCCACTTTACAGACTTTGGGTCTAGGGGTAGGGAGCTCTAACGCTCCCCTGCAAGGTCAACTCGGAGGAATTCCTGCCCCTTCCAATGCTTTTCCTTACGCTGGAGGTCACATTCCTCCTTCGTCCCCTTCGCTTGGTGGTCTGCATCAGCATTCCGCTGGGCAGCCTGCACACACGAGTCCAGTCGGAGCAGAGAGTCAAGGAACACTTGTGCAAACTCAGCCAGTAGGTTCATCACCATTTGTTTGGAACGGGACGTTTGGTAGTAACACTTTCGCATCCGCTGCTTTCCCATCAGGGGGCACACCCATTTTTGGACAGTCTACGTCGACACAGGGTACTATTCCTACGTTGGGGGCACATATACCTTGACCTTGGAACTTAGGACAAGGATCTGTTCCTTCCTCTGGAATGTCGATCTGGGGTAATTCTTTCCACAGTCACTGGAACCCCGGACAGACTTCTATGCCTCTCCTGTCAGGACTGGCATGGGGTAATCCTTCCCAAAGTCCATCAAACACAATGAATGCCCAACATCCTATGTCCTTCATGGGGAATAAGCCAATGATGTCTCCTCCGATGCAAAACCCTTACGCTGGTTAGGGCCACGGTTTCTGCCAGATCCCGGGCCAGCAGCTAAACTGTTCCTGGCAACCTGGTGCCAGTCAAACCCTAGGACCCTTTTATCCAGGCCATCAGCAACAACCTAAACTACCATTCTTGGCAACATTACACTTGCCCGATTTGACACAGTTGTTAAATGATCCTATCTGTCACGATCCACATTGGCCTCCTATGCCAACAAAGTTTCCTTTGGACATTCCCAAGTTCGAGGCCAAGCCTAACGAAGATCCAGGTGATCACGTGACTACTTTTCACTTATGGTGTTCATCTAATTCACTGAAAGATGACTCCGTCTAGTTGCGATTGTTTCAACACACTCTTATTGGGAGTGTCGTGAAATGGTACATAGAGCTTGATCGTTCGCGATATTCTTTTTTCGGTGAACTGGTGATGGCTTTCCTTAACCATTTCCAGTTACCTGTGAGATACGACGTCGGCACCGAATTGCTAGCCAATTTCTCGCAGAAAATAGTGGACCATATCTCGGATCATATTCGGGAGTGGCGACCTCGAAAGAGTCTCATCAAGGTACCCGTCCCACCAGCATTCCTGCTTGAGTGGTTCCTTAAGTCTTTATTTCCGCAGTTATCCAAAGACGTCGCAACTTCAGGGGTTTTCTCCGAGGAAGATGCCATCATGAGGGCTCAACAATTTGAGCTTATCTATTCTCAGTCTGGTCTATTGTACACCATCTTTCTAGATGCACCACGATCGATTCTGGATAAAACCAGACAGAGAGTCGGGCCACATGATGACGGTATCGTTGGTTCGGCACAAACTAAGCCTTCCGAGCAATTGAAAAAACAATTGCAGCAGTTATCTATACAACACTCCGCGGCCATCCAGACTACTGCTTTGGCTGTTCCTCCTAATCAAACGTCAGAAGTACACTCTGTGCAGACGACTAACCCAAAGGCCAACCAGCAGCCTGAAGGGAAGAAAAAACAACGCAAGAAGAGTAAGGGGGATAAAAAACCAACTGATAATGCTGGCGAGGGCACCACGGAAAATAAGAGGGAAAGGTATCCATGCAACTTATGTGTGGAAGATCACCCGACCCATCTGTTCCCTCGACTTGCAGAGGCCCAGAAGTTTGTCACATAGCAACAACAAGCTGTGTTGACTAATCCCTTTCAGCATGGGTAGAATTTAACTCAAGCCTCTACAAGTGGCGAAGGGGGCATCCAGGAAAACTACCCTCTTCCAAATAATCCTTCTTCCGCGAACGTATATATGGTTAAAAGTGATACTTTCATAACGACTAGAGCACATGACTATAGAAAACCAAGTGACTCTGAGAAGAGCAAAGAAGCCGAGATCCCATCTCTTCCCCTACAGATTGAGAAGACATTGGGTGAAACAATGACATGCATTCCAAAGGGTGCGTTTAAGAGGGATTCTCACAATCCAAATGCAAGGGCCACCCAGAACTACTCTGTGGTGGAAGATTTATCACAAACCCCTTGTGCTATGTCTGCTTTGGAGGTCCTCCAAAGTTGCCCTGCTCAGAGAAAAGCCTTGTTGACTGCTTTAGGCTCTACTGAGACTTGTAACCCAGGTACCATCATGTTAGATACGACTGATTTGAAACCTCATTTACCTTACCACATCGCGTTTCAGATAGTAGTGGCTCACCCCACAAAAACTTTTACATGAAATATATACCGCACTGTGGTCGACGAGGGTGCATCAACTTGTGTTATGTCGTTAGCATGTTGGAAAGCCATCGGTTAGCCCAAGTTGTCTCCATCACCTACTCTCCTTACTGCGTTCGACGATCGTTCTTTCCGACCACATGGAATCATCCCTTCTTTCCCTGTGCAATTAGGCGGAAAGACCATGTGCATCGAAGTAGAGGTAGTCGATGCCCCCATCGACTACAATCTCTTGTTAGGTCGTAGTTAGACTTACGCCATGCAAGCGATGGTCACTACCATTTTCTGAGTCCTATTATTTCCACATGAAGGCCGGATAGTGACCATTGATCAGTTGTCCTTCTCTCAACCTGACCTAGTCTTGGGGGCATCCACGGTTCCCATGGTAGATAATCCTCAAGCCGGTGTCATTAACATAGGAGTTGGTTTGTGCCCATCTTTGATGGGTACTTTCAATTATCCACCTCCTCAAGGCAATGTCAAGTTTATATCAACTCACCACAAGGCTGAGATTTTCCATGTTTCGTCGTTCCGCACGACTTACTTTGAGGATTCGTGGATTCTTCCTTCCCCATCAGACACGATGGATGCGACAGGGCATGCGGGCATGTCTACGCCCTTATCGGCTGCTGAAGTAGCATACTCTTTGGTTCAGCAAGCTTCAGCTACTCCTGATCTGATTCCTGCACAAGAGTCGGATCCACTCCTGAAGCCTATCTAGGCTCATGATTCTCTTGCCAACACAGATTCGCTAGATTTAGTCTTTCCTTTTGAAGAAGCAATCATTGAAGCAATGACTGGTCTGGACAAACCTTGGGATGATTTTCACCACAGGTCATATTTCCTCCCATAGTTACACCGAATCGAGGCAGGAGAATTCACCATCACCATGACGGAGGATCAGCCTTGTCCCATTAACCTCTTAGCTACACAGGATATTTATGCTAAGGGAAATATGGCGACTATCGCTGCCACGATACCTATCAATATCTCTCGAAACCCTGGCATCGTGGAGAATGTATTCATCAGAGCGGATTGCTCCCCTGAAGAGATTTAGATTTACATGGATCTGTTTAAATAATTCCGTGATGTTTTTGCCTGGTCTTATGAGGAAATGCCAGGCATCAATCCGAAAATAGTTGAACATGAGATCACTACTTATCTGGACGCAAAGCCTGTTTGATAGAAACTTCATCCAGTTAATCCTAGGAAAGCAGTAGCCATCAAAGCTGAGGTTGAGAAATTGCTTAAGGCAGGGTTCATATACCCTATTCACTTAACTCAATGGGTGTCAAATCTCGTGCTAGTCGATAAGAAACAAGGCACGATTCGTGTCTATACCGATTTCCATGATTTGAACAAGGCATGTCCGAAAGATAATTACCCAACCCCATTCATCGACTAGATCATTGATGAGTGTGCCGGTTGTGAAGCCTTTTCATTCATGGATGGTTTCTTGGGATATATCCAAATCAAAATCAAACCTGAGGACCAACACAAAACGACATTCATTTGTCCATGGGGTACATTCGCCTATCGCAAAATGCCTTTTGGTCTCAAGAATGTTGGAGCTACTTTCCAGCAGGCCATGTATTTTGCGTTTCATGACCTCAAACACATATTCGAGGCCTATCTAGATGATCTAGCATCACGCTCTCACAAACGAAAGGATCATCCTATGCACCTCCGACTAATCTTCGAACGCTGTCGCTACTTCAGGATTCGCTTGAATCCCAACAAGTGTAGCTTTTGCGTCACGTCAGGACGACTATTAGGTTTCATCATTTCAACAACAGGGATCATGGTGGATCCTCTTAAAGTTGAGGCAATAGTCCAATTGCCCCCCCCCACGCACAATTTTACAACTTCAAAGTCTTCAAGGCAAGGCGAACTTCTTACGACGCTTCATTGCCAACTATGCCGAAATCACCAAGGGCTTCATGCGTTTACTGAAGAAAGGTGTTCCTTTTCTTTGGGATGAAGTAGCACAGCGCTCTTTTGATGCATTGAAACACGCCCTTACAACCGCACCTCTACTATGGCCACCGAATTATAACAAGGATTTCTTATTATATCTAGCTGCCGCCGAGTCAACCATAGGCATGGTTTTGGTTCAAGAAGATGATTCATTTTCTGAATACGTGATCTATTACTTGAGCTGAGGCCTCGTAGGACCAGAACTTAATTATACCCATTTCGAGAAACTTGTGTTAGCAGCAGTTCATGCTATTCAACGGTTCCGTCACTATGTTCTGTTTCTCAAGACCACCGTCGTCGCTGTCGTGAATCCATTTCAGTACATGTTGACACGATGAGTTATCGGTGGAAAAATCAGTAGATGGATGGTCATCCTCCAAGAATTTGACTTAGACTTCGTTTCATCCAAGTCCAAGAAGTCATTGGTCTTCGCAGAACTTATTTCGGAACTTCCGGTTGAGTCAAGTGACGTTGTGCCTGAGGAATCGCCTATCTGGGGGAATATGTTTTTGATCGAATCATCTGACCCCTGGTATGGAGATATACTGATCTATCTCCATACTTTGAAGTGTCCTACCTCTTCTTCTCATGATGAGCGTCGGCGGATACGCCATCAGGCCAAGAACTATCTTATACTCAATGATACTTTGTATCGGTGAGGGGTAGATTGTATCTTGCATCGATGTCTCACTCATGAGGAGGCCGTCATAGTGCTCAATGATTGTCATACAAGAGCTTGTGGCGGTCACTTATCCAGGTTGGCAATAGCCCAAAAGATCTTACGAGCCGGTTACTTTTGGCCCATGCTTATAAAAGACTGTATTGAGTCGGTCAAGAAGTGCCATCCGTGCCAAATCTTCTCACGGAAGATGAGGGCACATACAGCTCCTATGTTTCCTGTTATCACCGTTGGTCCCTTCACTAAGTGGGGAATTGATTACACTACTTGCAACCCCCCGTCATCTAGGGGGCACCGCTATATCATTGTAGCTGTCGACTACTTCACTAAGTGGGTCGAAGCTATGCCGATGTTCAAAGATGATGGAGAGCCTGCAGCTCTCTTCTTATTTAACCAGATTATAGCACGGTTCGGAGTCCCGAGATAGATTGTCACTGACCATGGCAGTCACTTTCAGAACCAAATGATGTCTGAGTTAACATCAAATCTTAGGTTACAGCAAGAACATTCATCACCTTACTACCCCCAAGCCAATGGGTAGGTGGAAGTTGTTAACAAAACGCTTAAGACAATGCTACAATGAACCATCAACTCAGCCAAATCAAACTGGCATTTGATGTTATATTCAACATTATGGGCTTACCAAACATCAGTTAAGACTGCAACCAGTTTCTCACCTTTCCAACTCGTTTACGGGCTGGAGACAGTCTTGCCCATCGAATGTCAAATTCCCTCTCTGAAATTGGCAGTACAGTTATTGCCATACATTTCTCCTCTTGAAGAACGGTTAGTCCACCTAGAACAGCTTGATGAACAGCATCGTGATGCGGCACTGGCCAACGAAGCTCATAAAAATAAGGTTAAGTGTCAATATGATAGGTCTGTTCATCCTTGGGTTTTCTCTGAGGGTGACCTTGTCCTGGTTTATGACCAAGATAAGGACCCCCTGGGGGCAGGAAAGTTCAAACCCATGTGGTTTGGACCCTTCATTGTTAAGGAGGTTTTAAAGAAGGGTGCTTATCATCTGGTCAATTTTGAAGGGAATTCTTTGGCGGAGCCTCAAAATGGGATCTACCTCAAGAAGTACTACTCATAGGGTCACCGTGAGTAACTTTTTGTAACATATGTATAGTCTTTGTGCTATTACTTTCTTTCATTTCTTTTGAAAAAACGTGTCTTGGACGTGTCATTAATGTTATCTTTCGTCACTATGGCAGATGTCAAGTGAGTCCGAGGTGTTCATTGGGTATGTGGATGGTGCTAGTCGACACACGCAGAGGCTTGCCTCCGTAGCTTGGGTAATCTTTACACCACAGGGTCAGTTGTTATCTTCCGGAGGGATATGGTTAGGTGACACCACAAACAATGTTGCCGAGTATAGCGCAGTTATTGAGTTTCTTCGTGATGCTTTGTCATTGGGTATCTCTTGTCTCCGGGTCTATCTAGATGCTCAACTGGTTGTGTCGCAGCTAAACAGAATATACCGTGTGCATGATCCTACTCTACACTGAATATTCCTTAGGGTACGTGTCTTGGAACACAACTTTGATTATATTACATATTTTCATGTTCCTAGGAGTCTAAATCAAATCACAGATACTCTAGCTAATCACATTTTAGATTGGCATCTTGCTCACACAAAAAGATCATAATCAAACACATGTAAATACATTTTTGTCCACATAATCCATCAAGACACAGAAAAGAAATAAAAATCATATATATACATCATAAATTCATCAGAATACATAGATGGGCGCAAGTGCCTCAAAAAGTGGGAACCATAATGAGTCACCGGGGCTTATGCCCTCAAAAAATATATATACAATAAGGTTCTCATGGCACATAAAAAGTTGACAAGTCTGTTCAGGGCCTATGGGCCCTGTTATAATCATGAACGGCCTGGGCTAAACGCCTAAACAAACAGACCCATGTCCGAGGTGCCCCCACAACATGAGTCTGCATAGAGGGCGGCAAGTCCTCTATCTCTGCCATGGGAACTGTGCGAGTGAGCGCAGTGAAGTTCCACTCAACCCACCTAAGAACCCTCTCGGCCTCTCCTGCTGGTAGGTTCCCTACCACTATTTCTCCCTCGACAGCGACAGCTGCGGCCTCTGGCCATGGGCAGCACCTGTTCCATGCAAAATCGACAGGTCGCACGGGTCCCACATCTGCACGCAAAACAAATTTCACCCATCAAAAAATCTGTTATCCAAAAACATGATATATATCCAAAAAAGACATAAAAATCACATATGCAAACAAAAAAAATGTACAGGTGGAGACTTACCCATCTCCCCTCGCTCCTCACCAGGTGGCACTGGTATAGCAGGATCTCTGGAAAAGTCGATTCCCGTATATGGGTAGTCCTCGATAGCGGGGATCTGCCGCGACAACTAAGCAAAGAAGTCGTCGTTGAAGGCCTCCATGGTCCTTCAACCACCCTGATGTGGCAGTAATGCTGCCCATCTACATACTGCCGGGAACGTCACCAGATGTCCTTGTACTGTCATCCGAGGACTGAAGCATGGAACTCTCTCAAAGAAAAATGAGCACAAAATAGTCCCAAACCCGAAGTTCCTGTGTGTCCGCTGTCTACATGTTGTCAGCTGAGCTTTCATGCTCTCTAATAATGTGGTACTCCAATCATATATTTGTGCATTCATGAAATGAATTGCACAGCTCATATGTGCGCGCGACGCCTGATGTACAACTGAGGAGCCAGTAATTCGTCCAATGAGCGATAAGATGGTCTGTAGAGTTAGGCTGGTAACACTGCCAACCGGTATCCAGGAAGTCCCMTGGTTAGTCCSAGCCACACAATATTCTGCTATCAGCTCCAAGACTTTGCTCGGCCCCGCAGGAAATGTCTGCAAGTTAACGGGTTCCCCTCTCCTCGAGAGGCCCRTCAAAAAATAGATGTCCTCGGTGGTGGGCACCAAGGATTKCCCCTCTATCATAAAGGCCTCAGCATCARGGTGCCAATAGTCAACCAAGGCATTCAACAGCCTTGGTTGCACACGCATAAATGGACATAGGAAAAATTTCACCAAGCCACACTATGTCAGCACGGCCATCACATTTGGATCTGCAGCCACTGCCTCATTGGTAGCCTCATGCTCCCTCTCTCTTCAATGAACATACATCCTGTCAAGCATAAAAGAAACAAGGGAGAGATTAGATCTTTCCACCAAGTTTTTGTTGCGTGGGGGGTAACCTGCGGGCTGTAGAGGCGACAGTCGCGGGTACCCGCGTGCAGTTTTGACCCTACGCGCRGGTACCCACGGGCTGTCTCTGGACAGCCCGCAGGTTACTAGGGCCGACCCCTTAGAGGGCGACGACCACCCCCAAAAGCAACCCAAAAACAACAATTAAAGTATTGAAATGCAAGATGAGGGAGTTTGTACTTACTTGGTCCGAGCAAAAGTCCGTTTGGTCCACTGTAGCTCCCGGAATCACGATCTCTGGCAAAGGAGTTTTTTTGGCTCCAGAGTCAATTTCCAAATCAGCAATGGTGATAATGAGCTGCCAGCTTCTATTTATAGACTTTTTGGCCTTTTTTTGTCAATTTTTTGAGCCCTTTCATCAGTTTCTTTATACCAAAAACCATTTTGAGTGGTTCGAGAGTGATGTGGGAGGGATTTGATCAAGTTTTGGGACATTTTTCATTGAGTTTCAAAAAATAAAAATAAAAATGTACATGAGGACGGTCCATAAAATTTTATTTTTTTTTCAAAAATCAACCTGAGCATATAGGGTAGGATTTCATCCCCACTGTTGGATCTCGTTGCCTTTTGTTTTTACAATATAGGATCGATCCCATCCGGTTGTGCCACAGAACTGTCATATCTGCTCTAGAAGTGTCGCAACCGGGTGGTAGAGCTTACCAAAACATGGATGCCCTAGGTAGTTCCTGGTTGCATTATGGTGTCCATGCTGTTTTTGACAACATAGTAGGCTCGGGAGTCTGTATAGTTTTTCTGAATGTGAGTTTGAGCCTCATTTGCATGGGTCTTTTTCACCCTTTGTCTTACCCTCTGGACTCCCAAAACATAATGGGTCTCCTTTTAAGCCCTTTTCATACCCTTTAAACATGAAAAGATTGCCGAGCGATCTTGTGACCCTTCACGCTCGTTAAACTAAAATTTGAAGTCACGTCTGTCCGACGGTATTTTACCCCTTTTTTCGGTCCAGATGGTCAACTGTACGAACAAAGGCATACTCTATCGAATTTCGATTCTTTAGAAGAGTATCCTCAGGTATGATTGTATTCCTTTTTCGGGCTTGAGGGACTAAATTTACGAAAAAGAAATCCCCCCGGAGTCCATAGTTAAGCTCTTTTTAGACTCCCTAAAATTGAAAAGATTGCCAAGTGACCTTATTCTTTCACACTCATTAAATGGTCCAGAAGAACATTCCTGACGGAGTCCATAGTTAAGCTTTTTTCAGACTCCTTAAAAGTGAAAAAATAGCCGAGTGATCTTGTCACTTTCACACTCGTTAAAACGGTTTTGAATTGACGTCTAGTCGGTGTTAGTTTACCCCTTTCTCGAACCAACTAGACTATTGACGAAAAAGGTACCCCAATGGAGTTTCCTTTTATGTTTTTTCAGACTCTCTACACATGAAAAATCACCAAGCTTTCCTTCTCTGGGCTCGTTAAACTTGCATCGAAGGACGTTACCATTGTGTGTTCTATCAACCGCATCTGCATCCTTTACCCATCAGCCTAGTAACAGTTTGTTTTTGCGTCTTAACACCTTTGGCCACTGGAGGATTTTTCCCGAGTATCATTTCCTAGAACATCAGTCTTGTTCTTGCGCCTTGAGCTTGTATGTTTTCTATGCTCGTTCCTCCACTGTAACGTAATATTCCTTTATTCTTTCCAAATCAACAAAAAGAACAAAAAAATCAAATATACCCCAAAAAAGAGGATGGGAAAAGTATTTTCTTTATTGGCAGCATTATGAGTCACCCTTGGATAAAGCACATCTGTCCATTTGATTCATCAGACTTTGGGATGTAGTACAACCTTAGGAAGCTTTGCTTGTTGTATTGAGTTGTGTCCTCCACCATTTGGTTACTCTTCCAAACATATGGAGAGTTTGCGTTGCCTTCTACTTCGTAGACTTATGATTAACAGATATGCTGCTTGAGTCTTATCACTTGTCATGCTATTGTCCAAGGGAAGTTTGTTACTTAGCCTGAGTCAGCCCCTATGCAATATGTCTCTTGTCTGCATACCTGGCCATCCTGAACGTCCAATCAAGTCTTTGTTCGAAATCACTGAAGCCTCCAGTCCGATCATCAAGATTATCAATTCCATAACCGGCGAGCCATCAAAGACCTCTGGGTAGTGCAGTCGTACACTCATATTACACTCCTACCTGAGTTTAGAATATTTTGAAGTTGTTGCTCGAGCTCTGAAGTACAGCCATCAGGCCGAATCCGCTTCTGAGAGATGGATACTTTCTATGTATATCTTTTTGATTTCGAGATGTAGCTCCACTGTGTTTTGTTCGCGGCTACTCTTTATGGTCATTTGACATGGATCTACAGTGTATTTGATTGGTAGGCATGGTTTTGATTTATCCCAAGCATGGGTATGCCCGCCTTGGTGAGACATTTGATATTTTTTGCAGACGGTGCCTTCTGATTCCTGATTCCTGTGCTCACTCATTCAGCATATCAGTACAGATTGGTAAAGAATTGGTAATGTATTTCGGCCACCAGATGCTCTTCTGACCTCACACATTAGGGGGCATCTGTTATAACCCTAAATTGCACTATTCATGCTTACTTGGCATCAGGCCAACTCATTGCCCTTCATTGCCAAAGTCATGCTGAACAAACTCCTCAAAAACCTCTTAAAACAAGTAGCCCACACCCTAACCTATCACTGGGCACGGTTGAACACTTGCAGGCCTTATACAGCACACGGTGGAACGCGGGCTAGCCCACTACAACAAGAGTTTACCTAACAAAGCAAAAAATCAGGAAAGTTTCCGATGGAACAAGAAGATTTTGGTCAATTAACTGGAACTCCCCGCCATGCATGGCCGAGAGTTTGTCTAAAACCCTATCTCCTTCTAGCCTATAAAAGGAGGGGTAGGGGTACTATTCAAAGGAGGAAAATCATAGCAAAGAAACTCTGCCAAATTGTCGAATCCATTTTGTCCCAACCCTTTAGCCTTTCCTCAAGCTTTAGGAGAATTCAAGCAAAGCAGTTGGAGGACAAAGAAGAGGAGAAGCCCAAGATTAGGATCAAGGAACGGTGGCCAGTATCTATAATCATTGTAAGTTGGTTCATATTGAGATTAATGAAAAAGATACTTTTCCCGTCCCAAATACATGAGTCTTATCTACGTTATTTGATTTGTGTTTAATCTCTAACCTTCTAGTAGAACAATAGCATGCATGCGTAGTTTTTTCTTGATTGCAGGATCGCTTTTTGGAAGGAGCAGCAGAAGCAAGGAGATAAAGCTCAACGGAGGATCTACACCAACCGTCGATAAAAAGGTTAGTTGGTTCTTCCCATGTGTGCCCGTGAAAAGGGGTTTTAGGTTGGGGTAGAAGGTTAAAAGTTATTTCTGAAGGGTCATGATCTGCATGCAAGTTTAAAGCCCTAGCTTTCTAGTCCGTAGGTAGAATAACCCCACAACAGTTGCCAAAGTATTTTCCCAGGTTGAAGGAATTTACTATAATGAAACATTTTCCCCATTAGCCAAAATAAATTCCCATATGCCTTGTTCTTTTCCTTGTTGCCTCACATAAATGGGAGGTCCATCAGATGGATGTTAAATCCGCCTTCTTGCATGGGTATTTGCAAGAAGAAATCGACATGGAACAACCTCTTGGCTATGTCTAGAATGACTCTATCCTTGTTTTTTGCCTTAATAAATCTCTTTATGGTATTAAGAAAGATTCTTGATCTTGGTATAATAAAATGGACAACTTTCTTATTGACACCATATTTTCTAGATGCCATTCTAATCCTAATGTCTATAACAGGAAAGTAGGAATTCATCTCATAATCCTTTTACTTTATGTTGATGACCTTATCCTTACTAGTAGTGAATCAAAAATTTTAAACCATGTGAAAACCATCCTTAAGAAGAAATTTGAAATGATAGACTTAGGATTTTTTCACTATTTCCTTGGCCTCCAAGTTTTGCAAAACAATGAAAGAATTTCTTTTTCCCAGTCTAAGTATGCTTGTGACATTATTCATTACTTTCACATGGAAGATTATAAACCAAMAACGTCTCCCTTCCAGTATAGAGTCAATATTGTTGCCACCTATACTTCTCTCAAAGTTGATGCCACCTTGTACTGTCAGTTAGTTTGTAACCTCTTATACTTCACTCATATTCATCCYGATCTTTCTTTTGTTATTGGTCTTGTTTCCMGGTATATGCAAACACCCCATGAAATCCATTGGAAAGTATATAAATGGATACTTCAGTATTTTCAAGGTASAGTTCAATTCAAGATAATTTATTGTTAAGGGGGGACTCCTTTATTGGTTGGTTTCACTAATTCAGATTGGGCCAATGACCCTGATGATCAGAAATCTACTGCAGGTTAAGTTTTCAGCCTTGGTTCAGGACCTATCACTTGGGCCTATAATAAAAAATAGGATATTTCACTTTATTCAACATAAGAAGAGTATCGAGAAACAATAAATGCAAGTCAGGAAGCCTTGTGGCTTCGACAGATCCTTTCAGAATTTAGATTCCAACTACAACATCTAACTAGCCTTTGGTGTGAAAATCAGAGTGCCATCAAGATCGTCAAAGACCCAGTTCAACATCATTTCATAAAACACATCGAGATACACATGCACTTCATCAGAAAGCTCATTCATTATCAAGTTATTGAAGTGCTCTTTTTCTCTACATAAGATCAAGTTGCAGACATTTTCACAA